>CAWUFW010021757.1:0-112420 GCA_963921515.1 Calotriton arnoldi | reverse complement strand
CATGAGGGAGACACACCACCAGGGCTACACAACACATACACCTAGGCCATCTGACTCATTGCCTACACTGATGTTGCCAGGGAAGACGGTGCAATGCACAGACACCACACCCATTCCCAGTTGTAGTCAAGTAGCCCACAGGTGCAGTAAGCAAATGGCAGTCAAATGTGTGACCACAGACAACGCACATCACAAAGTGAAGCACAGGTTTATTACACAGTTGCAACATGCCGTAACCACTACAGATGCAAGGTAATCCCACCTGGCAGCGGGCACACAGTCAACAACTGTAGACGGAAGGAAGTCCATGGCTGTGGCGCACATCACCTGTAGGGACACAACAGCTACCAGCCTGGATGTGCAATCACGTCGTCGGTGGACACAGTTGACCAAACGAATCTGAAAGTACCCTGTGAAGGACAGAAATGACACACAGTCAAAAGCAATGGAGTACAGGACAGAACAGCAAAACTCATGCACAATACATGTTACAAGATACCCACCCAGAACCAAGTTAGCATGTCAACACTGTTGGGGAGTACAGCCCACCTGTTAGCACACATCGCAACACACATCCAGTCAAGTAGCCCATGGACACACTCCAACAGCACCAGAGCACCACCCACACATCATGCCAACTCACATCATTGACATGACACCTCAGGATACTCACATTCAGCTAAAGAAGTTGGTGATGAGCTGTGTGCGGACATCACCATCATCATCATCATCATCATCGTCACTGGCATCGTGGTCCAGGCCAGGATCCTCCACAGGTGGCGGATGTTGGTCATTGTCATCCTGGATGAGAGGCAACTCCTTCCGCACTGCCAGGTTGTGGAGCATGCAGCAGACGATGATAATCTTGCACACTTTCGCAGGGGCATATGGGAGGGACCCTCCGGTCTTGTCCAGGCAGCGGAAGCGGCTCTTCAGGAGACCAAAGTTCCGCTCAATCACTCTCCTGGTCCGACCATGTGCCTCATTGTAGCGCATCTGGGCTGGTGTCACAGGGTTCCTGAGGGGTGTCAGCAACCACGGCATGTTGGGGTATCCCGAGTCACCTACGGACAGACAAGTGCACATTAGCTGACTTGGAAAAGTGGGCGGAATACTACAGATCAGATCACACACAATGGCACAAAGTCAGTACACACCGACAAGCCAGGCACGCTGGTTCTGCATCTGTGCCATCATCCTGGGGATGCGACTACTCATCACAAAGGCATCGTGTGCTGAACCAGGGAAACGGGCACACATGTGTGTGATGGTCATGTCTGCAAGACACACCACCAGTGCATTGACCGAGTGGTAGTGCTTGCGGTTCCTGTAGGCCTGCTCCTGGGCCTGTGGTGGTACCAAAGCCACATGTGTCCCATCAATGGAGCCAATGACATGCGGCATCCTCCCAGGGCATAAAAGTCACTCTTCACGTCAGTGAGTCGTCGCAGTCTAGGGAAATAGATGTACCGGTTCAGGAAGAGCAACATTGCCGCCAAAACATCGCGGAGCACACGGCTCAACATGGTCTGTGACATCCCACCAGCAGTCGCCACAGTATGTTGGAAGGTACCAGTGGCAAAGAAGTGTAGGGCTGCCATCACCTTCACCTTGGGGGTCAGCGCTGTAGGATACGGCCGGCCAGGCTGCAAATGTGGGGACAACTGCACTGCCAAATCCTCAATCAGCTGCCTGGTGAAGCGGTACCGTCGGATGCTGTCCCGTTCCACCATCGTTGCCAGGTCTGGGAATGGTCGATGGACAGCAGGAGCCCTGCAGTGCAGAGGAGAAGTAAGCAAGATTGTCAGTCACCCCACATATGCAGCATTGAACACACTCAAGATCCCAACATACATCATTATGAGGCACAACTACATGAAGTGTGCAGTACCGGAAGGACATGTATGGTACATACATGGCCAACATCTGTCAACACGGTCCAACAGGTGGCATCAATTAGTCCCAGGTTGGCCCATTGGATATCATGAGGCCGTGTCACAGTTCCCATCTCCTGCTGCCGTGTCACAATAACCCCCCACAGTGAAATGTGAGGACAGATGTGCCCCAGGCACCACAGCTCAACGACAGGTACATTCCCAGGGACCCTGTAATGCCACATGGACACTGGCATTACATGGAGTATCATGTATACACCACAGCAAAACAACCATGACCCCCACAGGTAGTGGCCCCACTTGCCACAGCAGGACAGACATGGACGTCTGTGACACACACACGCACAACATCAAAGTCCATGCACACACAACGTGGATGTGGAGACTGTCTCCCATTGTGCACATGAAATCAGAGACATTGTAAACACTACATGCACAAAGACTATGGAGGACCATCACTATTGTGCCACTGGGACACCCTGGCTCAAACATACCGTCCCACATGGGACTCACGGGGTATGTGACATGACATACACATACACCACCGTGAAATGTGACCATGGCACATGCACAGATATGAACAGTTGCACATCACAGTGGTCATGTACACGTAACACCCAGGATCCTGTCCCCATGAACACGTGCACAGCCTGGGGGTGGCTGCCCACAGGTGACACCCACAGGACAACATGTACACCAACATACACACAATAGGAAATGCAGCCTTACATGCCTTATGATAAAGTTTGGACAGGCTGTCGTGATGTAGGTGTGCCCCTCACTCCCTGGGAGCTATCTGTGGCTGGCATATGTCCATCTGAGACAGGCATGCTGACATATGCCAGTCACATGTACAGTGATGCGTTGTACTGCAATGGACCGATCGGTGCCTCCGGCCGGCCCATTGCATTCAATGTGTGCGGGTACGCGTTGTACCCCTGTGCGCGTTGTACTGCAATGGACCGATCGGTGCCTCCGGCCGGACCATTGCATTCAATGTGTGCGGGTACGCGTTGTACACCTGTACGCGTTGTACTGCAATGGACCGATCGGTGCCACCGGCCGGCCCATTGCATTCAATGTGCGCGGGTACGCGTTGTACCCTGTGCGCATTGAACTGCAATGGACCGATCGGTGCCTCCGGCCGGCCCATTGCATTCAATGTGCGGTACGCGGTACCCCAGCGCATTGACTGCAATGGACCATCGGTACCGCCGCCCATTGCATTCAATGTGCGCACGCGTTGTACCCTGGCGTTGTACTGCAATGGACCGATCGGTGCCTCCGGCCGGCCCATTGCATTCAATGTGCGCGGCACGCGTTGTACCCCTGTGCGCGTTGTACTGCAATGGACCGATCGGTGCCTCCGGCCGGCCAATTGCATTCAATGTGTGCGGGTACGCGTTGTACCCCTGTGCGCGTTGAACTGCAATGGACCGATCGGTGCCTCCGGCCGGCCCATTGCATTCAATGTGTGCGGGTACGCCGTTGTACCTCTGTGCGCGTTGTACTGCAATGGACCGATCGGTGCCTCCGGCCGGCCCATTGCATTCAATGTGCGGGTACGCGTTGTACCCCTGTACGCGTTGTACTGCAATGGACCGATCGGTGCCTCCGGCCGGCCCATTGCATTCAATGTGTGCGGGTACGCGTTGTACTCCTGTGCGCGTTGTACTGCAATGGACCGATCGGTGCCTCCGGCCGGCCCATTGCATTCAATGTGTGCGGGTACGCATTGTACCCCTGTGCGCGTTGTACCGCAATGGACCGATCGGTGCGCACCCATTGACAATGGGCTTGCCTGGCAACGGACGCGTTTTGAATTTCGAACGAGTCGGTTGCTGTAAATTCAGTTGGTCACCCACAACAATGTTGCAAAATCATGTATGTCATGAAGTTGAAGATTTGAAGGATGCTGTGGGCTTGTTTTGGTGCTGCTATTCCATGGATTGGCCAGATTCAGAAGATGCAAACGACTTGGACCTATCACTTTGGACACAAGGGACAGTATCTGCCTCTCCAGCACATATATATTGCTGGCTGTTCCCCTGAGAGCTCACTTGCCTGCACTACATGCTCCAGGACGACATCTGCCACTGCACTGCTGCTGTCTCTGCCCCTCTGGACCCTGCAATGGCACGTACTGTGGAGAGAGCCCCAGCCTTCAGCCTTGAAGAGAACCAGGCCCTGCTGGACAGCCTACTTCCACAGTACAGCAAGCTGTATGGGACACCAGGGGAGCAGGTGAGTGTTCTGTGCACTGCCTTTCTGAATGTGCATTTTGTGTGACTAGCAAGGCTGAAAGTCTGCACGCCACTGGCTAGCAGGCTCACTGAGTAGTTGTCACCCCCCATAGTGTGTAATGACTTGCACTGGACAGGTATGGTGTAGTGACAGTGCATTTGAACATGGTTTTACTTCCCATGCAATGATACCATGTAGTGACGTCTGGCAAACTGTCCATGGTCAGCTTTGCACTGCCTGTGTACATCATGTGCCCCTGTGATTGAGACATGTATATACAACTGTGTCATGCACGGATATGTTGCATGTGTGGTAATGGCCTTTTCACTTTGTCATCCTGACAGGTTAATGCCCATCGGAAGCAGGAAATCTGGAAGGACATCGTCCGGGCCGTCCGGTCCGTGGGGGTCTACAAGCGCCGGATCCGCAACTGCCAGAAGAGGTGGCAGGACCTTCGGGGCTGGACCCGGAGGATTGCACGGGTCCAGCTGAAGCTGTCGCCTCCTCGCAGGAGGGGCGGAACACGGACCCTGACCCCCACATGCTCCAGATCCTGGCGGTGGTGTTTCCAGACCTGAATGGGCAGCTGAAGGCCAGACAGCAGCAAGGAGGGGTGAGTCAAAGACTGCACTGTGAACTCTGTATTACATGCTTTGTGCCCTCCTCTGGCCTGGTTCAACTGCCACAGTGCAGCAGTCATGTTGTCCAGGAGCCATGTCCCTCTATTGTGCACTGCCCACTGCTCATCTGATACCCAGGTGTGGCCCTTACATTCAGGGAATTGTGTCACTTGGGACTGTGTCCTTGCAGTTTGCTTCACTAAAGGTGGGGGACAGCATCTGTTTCCCTAACTCTGTTGTGGGCATCATGGGTGGGTCCATTGTTCACACAACGCCTGGGTTTGGACATGTGATCTGCGTGTTGCTTTGATATGCGGTCCACTTGCTGAGCTGAGCCACCACATGTGCCTGGGGTATGTGGCACACGCCCATGCAGCGGGTGGGAACAATGTTTGGGCCCCAGGAGTGTGCAGATTACGTGTGTCACACATACATAGCCAGCTATCCACTGTCCAGGGCACATCCCTCATTCATGTGGAGCAGGACAGTCATGCCTACTCCAGGCCATGCAATGCACTCTGTACTCCCACTCCCGTGTATCAGCTGACACATTGTGCACAGTGATTTGACCCCTCAGGTGTCTGCCTCTGTGTCAGTGTGCTGTGGATTAGTTGCCAGGACTGCTGGGGTGTTTCTTGGTAGGGGCTCAGCATGCCCCTGGAGATGTGACCATAGGAGACGATACTTGTGTGTCACATAGGTGTTTGATCAGCTGCCCGTGCAGACTGGGGTATGCGAATGTGAAGTTCAGGCAGCTGTTCCCCATTCACAGCAGATTGTGAGGGGCTCAGGTTCAGAGGGTAGTGTCACAGGTCTCCCATATGTCCAATAGGTGTGACCTGGACAGATGAGGGTTAAGATGATGTGTTGTGTGGAGGATGTACATGTGCACTTGTGCAGCTCCAGGACTTGCATTCCCCATGACCTACTATTGTGACACAGTGCATAGTGTTGTTGTCTGGCTGCCAAGTCATACATCACTGAGACAGTGATGTATGACTTAGCAGTCATGCCTCTGCCATGGCATGTGTCAACTTATTGGTGGTCCTGCAGGGGAGTGACATGTGCTACATGCACACCATTGTGGCGCTGGCTATCAGGACATGGGTGCATCATGGTGTCTGTCGCTGGTATGCATCACATGCATTTCCTATTTGACTCTGGGCATCCCTTTCATCCGGAAACCTGTACTGACTCAGTGGCAAGAGCTGTGATGTGTGCATGTCCACATGCCACACCGTGTCCTCTGCACTGTCCAACTACTGTGTACTTGGTGCATGTGTCCACACTGGGGTGTTGCAATCCAACAGACACCAGACAGATGGGTGCAAGGCCATGTGGGATGTGAGTGCCATGCTTGGCATCAGACTGACAATTGGCTTCTCCTGTTCAGTTAGGGCACTTTTAGCAATGTACAACTAATGATGCCAGGGCTTGCTCTGTAATGTGCTGTGCTCACAGTGGTGTGTGCGTTTGGTGCAGGTGACTGATGTCTGTCTGTTTCCCCATTGTTTGCAGATACATCCACGGCCACGGAAGGGGACAGCTCCACGGACCAGGAGGAGCCAGAGAGCCAGACTGGGTCAGCAGCCGAGGAGTGGTCGGAGGGACCCAGTGGCACGGAGGGCGAGGGGAGCCACACCGAGGAGTCCTCAGCACCATCCACCTCAGCTGAGGACCAGAGCAACTCGGAGGATGACTCCCTTGTGGAGGCGGGTGTCAGCAGCCACCACACCCCAGCTAGTGTTGCTGTCCCCGCCACCACCAGCACCACCACCGCCCTCCCATCGGCTCCCATTCCCCAGGTCCGTGGAGGCTCCCATGTTCGGGAGCGTGTCTCCTTTGGGCCAGGCACCGCACCCCTGCCCCTGTGTCCCCTGCTGCCCTGAGTGAGGAGTCTCTGTACCTCCTTCGCCAGCTCCATGTAGGGCAGACAGCCATGCTGAGTGTCCTCCATGCGCACACCGCACTGTTGACTCAGCTGGTGTCGTTCATGGAGGGCATCTCATCGGGCATGTCTGACCTACAGAGGGGCAACAGGTCCATGGACTCCTCCCTGACGGCAGCAATGTCCCTCCTCAGACAGTCCCTCACCCCTCCTGCCTCTGCTCCATCCACACTCCCCAGCACCTTACTCCGTCCCAAGCACACACACACCGGCACAGGCACACACCAGCACACACACGTCCAGCACACAGACACACACGCCACAAACTAAACGCACACGCACGCACAGTCAGGGGACTGAAACCAGACTCACAGGGGATGGGGCCCTGGTACACACACACGCATCCACGGGCACTGCGCAGTCCTCAGTTGCCTCTCCCTCCAAAGCACCCTCCCTTGCCTCACCTGCAACCCCAAAGACCCAGCGCCTCTTCCTCAGTGACCTCGGCCTCTTCCCCTCCGATCCAGCTGCCCCAGCATCCAGGGGGAAGAGGAAGCCCCCACATGGAGCAGAGTGCCCCTCGCCCCCGGACACCCTCCCCCAGGCGCAGACAGACTGAGGCCCCCACCCGCAAGTGCCCCCGGAGTGCTAAGAGCAAGACCCCGCCGCCGCCCTGCAGCTCAAGCACCAGGTCTCCTTCCTCCATCCCTCAGGCCCCCACTCCACAGGTGCCCCCACCACACCCTGCCCCAGGTTCCCCCACCCACAGATATACCATCCCCAAGAGGCTCCGGCCTTCTCCCCCTGCCACTTGCTCTCCCGGAACCACACCCCCGCTGCGCTTGTCTGTGCCACTGATGTGGTGAGGGTGTCCTCCCCCTCTGTCCAGCCCACCTTGCCTGTTCCCCATTCTCCTCCCCTGGTGGTAGGCACTGCAGTGGAGTCCACTACCACCCTGTCTGACTTGGGCACTGCAGTGGCGGACCTGTCCACTCCATCTGCAGGGTCCACTGCAGTCGTGCCGGCACCCACAACATCTGAGCCATGCCCCCAGTTGTGCCGGCACACACCATGTCAGACACCTCCACTGCAGTTGTCAGTGGCTCTCCAGCACCCACCACCCCTTCCCTGCTTCCTCCTGGTGAGCCCTGATCCTGTCCCTGCGGTGCCTGGCCTACCCCCCCCCGGTTGCCCCTCCTAGTGGATTGTCCCTGGTTTTGTGCAGGCATGTGTAGGGTGGCATCTGCCACTGTCACCCACTTGTGACTTTGTTGATGGACTGGCCATTGGCCTTTGTTTATGTTCTACCGGACTTCTACTTTTAATGCCACATATGCTGAATAAAGCAACTTTCTGTTCTCTAGTGCTTTTGCTTCTGATGTACATGATGTTGATGATGCTAACCATGCCCTTGCTGCAGTGATGGTGATATTTGGTCTCATGATAATGAAGTGTTACTGTGCAGGAACCCATGTGGTCCAGGGGGAATGTGTCCTATCCTGTGGTGTATCCATGTCATCCATAGCAGCATCTGAGGGTGTCATGTGTTCAGTATTTGGCAATGGGATTTCCTACTTAGATTGGCAATTTCACATCTGTGGCTTCCACCCCTGCACATCTGTTGTGACTGCCATTGTTCAATTCGTCTACTTCCCTGACCGTGTGGCCATCTCCACTGGACATGCAGGTTTGGGCATCAATGGGGAAGGACTCATCTGTGTTGTCAGTGCAACATTGCTATACAAGTGTGTTGGATCTGTGCTGATGATTCCGTTGGCACTTCCATGACCAGGCTGATGTGACGGGAGCCCTCATTTGGTGCTAATTGTTGATTGTGTGACCAAGTGCTCAGCTGACATGGTGGGGCCCTACTGAGGCAACATATGGCACAGCTTTCCTCACACAGGAGTGGAGTCCCCTCATGGCACTGTGTACTCCTGTGACATTGCCTGCGCCCAAGGTGTGTGTTGTATGTGCATGTCTGTGTGTTCACTTCCGTTTAGCTGTGCATGCTGTGATCCCTAGTGTTGTACCTGTTTGTGATGCTAGCTGAGTTGAGCTATGTTCCCCCAAAGTCTTCTCCCTGGGTTCTCTGTGATGTGGGTGCATGGCACATTACTGGTCATCAGGGTGTCACCCATAGGTGTGCTTGCTGTTAGGGCTGAGTTTGTGTGCAGACGTAGCTGATTTCCAGTTTGTGTTATCTTTCAGTGATTGTGACACGTTGTGTGTGTGACTGCTGGCACTCCTCAGGGTCCGGGCTGCAATGTTGGTTGTTGTCTATGTGTGTTCTTTGTGGGTGACCTTGGCTTCTTCATTGGTGTGTGACTGTGGCTGTGATCCCATTGGTTGGTGTGGTATTGCCGTCATGTCCATGTATGGCGTAGTGTGCAGTGTGTCAGACATTCAGGAGTCTTGTTGAGTGTCCATGTGTGATGTGTTTCTGCACCTTGGTTCCCACCCACCACCCTGGAATAGTCATGGGTGCATGTGCAATGTCACCAGTGCATGTGTGCTTCACTGCTGCACATTGTTGGAGGTCGAGGGGTGTGGTGTTGAGTGTGTGCAGATGAGAGTTGTTGCCCGGCTAGGCCCCTGCCTCCATGTTGGCCTTGACTCACTGGCCATGCTGTTTGATTTGTGCTTGTGTAGGTGTGATGGTAGTTAGTTGCTCAGTACATATGACTGTGGTTCACAGTGTGAACCACATTTAGCTTTGTCATCACAGTGGGATTGTAATGCAGCCCAGGGTCACCACATTGTGGGGGCCCTGGGGGTGGTGCTGTGGTGTGTCTGTGTCTTGCTGTGTCAGTTGCTGTCCCTACGTGCCTGTGTGACATGTGTGATTTGTGCTCCCTCTCATCTGACAATGCCTGCTTGCCCACATAGGGAATTTGGATCCATGAGTTACCTTTGTGTGGCACTGTATGCACATCTGTATGATTGGTATTCATGTCTCCTCATGTGTTGTGTGGTTGCCTGGGGACACTGGCACCCCCACCCTCACCTGTTGTGTATGATGTGCAGGGTGGGTCTGCCTGTTTGTGTTTGTGCATCTGCACCACTGCATTGGCATATCTTGGGTGTGCCATTGGCTGTATGTAGTTTGGTGGGTTTCCCCTGCTGTCCCTGGGACTCCTAGGTCATCGGTCAGCACAATGATCATGGTTTGTGTGTCCCATTGCTGCCATGGTATGGTATCTGTTCACCTCACATCTGCAGTCTCCACAGGGTATCTGCATGTGTGTGCCCATTGGTGCAAATATGTGGGTCTGCATTCGGATGGTCACTTCTGTCATTGTGTCATTGATGATTGTTGACGGTGTCAGCCCCCATGGGTGTTGTTTGTCTGCACATGGCCAAAGTTATGTCTTATTTGCACTGCAGGATTTGGCTCCCCCAATTTATGTTGCAATGGGACACATACACTACTTTGCCACTGATGTGTTTGTTGTTCTGTGACCAGGAATCATCCATGCAGTTTGGCAGTTGCACCTCTTACTTTGTCAACACTTACCTTTTGGTCACTGTGATGATGGGGGTTTGGACCCCATTGCCACAATGTTCAAAATGTGCTTCAGCTATGGACCCCACACTTACATTTTGGTCACTGTGATGATGGGGGTTTGGACCCCATTGCCACAATGTTCAAAATGTGCTTCAGCTATGGGCCCCACACTTACCTTTTGGTCACTGTGATGATGGGGGTTTGGACCCCATTGCCACAATGTTCAAAATGTGCTGCAGCTATGGACCCCACACTTACCTTTTGGTCACTGTGATGATGGGGGTTTGGACCCCATTGCCACATTGTTCACATTGTGCTTCAGCTATGGACCCCACACTTACATTTTGGTCACTGTGATGATGGGGGTTTGGACCACATTGCCACAATGGTCATGGCCTGCTTGCATTGTGGGTGCCACACACATATATGTGTGGCACATGTGCTAGGGGGTCACATTGTATGTTCAAAGTCATGTTCGGTGTTGTAGGCATTTGACACAGTCTACACACGCTTGTCATGGTGTTGGGGGATGTCTTCTTCTTGCATTCCCTAGGTTGTGGTGTGCTGGTTGTGTCATGCATTGTCCATCCTATGAGTGGGGGTGGTAGTGGTGGTAGGCATCCTGCCCCCCCTGGCTAAGGGTGGTAGTAGTGGTAGGCATCCAGCCCACCCTGGGTGAGGGTGGTAGTAGTGGTAGGCATCCAGCCCCCCCTGGCTAAGGGTGGTGGTAGGCATCCAGCCCCCCCTGGCTAAGGGTGGTGGTAGTGGTAGGCATCCAGCCCCCCCTGGCTAAGGGTGGTAGTAGTGGTAGGCATCCTGCCCCCCCTGGGTGAGGGTGGTAGTAGTGGTAGGCATCCTGCCCCCCCTGGGTCAGTGGGTGAGGGTGGTAGTGGTGGTAGGCATCCTGCCCCCCCTGGCTAAGGGTGGTAGTAGTGGTAGGCATCCAGCCCACCCTGGGTGAGGGTGGTAGTAGTGGTAGGCATCCAGCCCCCCCTGGCTAAGGGTGGTGGTAGGCATCCAGGCCCCCCTGGGTGAGGGTGGTAGTAGTGGTAGGCATCCAGCCCCCCCTGGGTGAGGGTGGTAGTAGTGGTAGGCATCCTGCCCCCCTGGGTGAGGGTGGTAGTAGTGGTAGGCATCCTGCCCCCCTGGGTGAGGGTGGTAGTAGTGGTAGGCATCCTGCCCCCCTGGGTGAGGGTGGTAGTGGTGGTAGGCATCCTGCCCCCTGGCTAAGGGTGGTAGTAGGCATCCAGCCCACCCTGGGTGAGGGTGGTAGTAGTGGTAGGCATCCAGCCCCCCCTGGGCTAAGGGTGGTAGTAGTGGTAGGCATCCTGACCCCCCCTGGGTGAGGGTGGTAGTAGTGGTAGGCATCCGGCCCCCTTGGGTGAGGGTGGTAGTGGTGGTAGGCATCCTGCCCCCCCCTGGCTAAGGGTGGTAGTAGTGGTAGGCAACCAGCCCACCCTGGGTGAGGGTGGTAGTAGTGGTAGGCATCCAGCCCCCCCTGGGTGAGGGTGGTAGTGGTGGTAGGCATCCTGCCCCCCCTGGCTAAGGGTGGTGGTAGGCATCCAGCCCCCCCTGGGTGAGGGTGGTAGTAGTGGTAGGCATCCAGCCCACCCTGGGTGAGGGTGGTAGTAGTGGTAGGCATCCTGCCCCCCTGGGTGAGGGTGGTAGTAGTGGTAGGCATCCAGCCCCCCTGGCTAAGGGTGGTGGTAGGCATCCAGCCCCCCTGGGTGAGGGTGGTAGTAGTGGTAGGCATCCAGCCCCCCTGGCTAAGAGTGGTAGTAGTGGTAGGCATCCTGCCCCCCTGGGTGAGGGTGGTAGTAGTGGTAGGCATCCTGCCCCCCCTGGGTGAGGGTGGTAGTGGTGGTAGGCATCCTGCCCCCCCTGGCTAAGGGTGGTAGTAGTGGTAGGCATCCAGCCCACCCTGGGTGAGGGTGGTAGTAGTGGTAGGCATCCTGCCCCCCCTGGCTAAGGGTGGTGGTAGGCATCCAGCCCCCCCTGGGTGAGGGTGGTAGTAGTGGTAGGCATCCAGCCCCCCCTGGCTAAGGGTGGTAGTAGTGGTAGGCATCCTGCCCCCCCTGGGTGAGGGTGGTAGTAGTGGTAGGCATCCTGCCCCCCTGGGTGAGGGTGGTAGTAGTGGTAGGCATCCTGCCCCCCTGGGTGAGGGTGGTAGTAGTGGTAGGCATCCTGCCCCCCTGGGTGAGGGTGGTAGTGGTGGTAGGCATCCTGCCCCCCTGGGTGAGGGTGGTAGTAGTGGTAGGCATCCTGCCCCCTGGGTGAGGGTGGTAGTAGTGGTAGGCATCCTGCCCCCCTGGGTGAGGGTGGTAGTGGTGGTAGGCATCCTGCCCCCTTGGCTAAGGGTGGTGGTAGGCATCCAGCCCCCCTGGGTGAGGGTGGTAGTGGTGGTAGGCATCCTGCCCCCCTGGGTGAGGGTGGTAGTAGTGGTAGGCATCCTGCCCCCCTGGGTGAGGGTGGTAGTGGTGGTAGGCATCCTGCCCCCCTGGCTAAGGGTGGTGGTAGGCATCCAGCCCCCCCTGGGTGAGGGTGGTAGTAGTGGTAGGCATCCAGCCCCCCCTGGCTAAGGGTGGTAGTAGTGGTAGGCATCCTGCCCCCCCCTGGGTGAGGGTGGTAGTGGTGGTAGGCATCCTGCCCCCCCTGGCTAAGGGTGGTAGTAGTGGTAGGCATCCAGCCCACCCTGGGTGAGGGTGGTAGTAGTGATAGGCATCCAGTCCCCCCTGGGTGAGGGTGGTAGTGGTGGTATGCATCCTGCCCCCCCTGGCTAAGGGTGGTGGTAGGCATCCAGCCCCCCCTGGGTGAGGGTGGTAGTAGTGGTAGGCATCCAGCCCCCCCTGGCTAAGGGTGGTAGTAGTGGTAGGCATCCTGCCCCCCCTGGGTGAGGGTGGTAGTAGTGGTAGGGATCCAGCCCACCCTGGGTGAGGGTGGTAGTAGTGGTAGGCATCCTGCCCCCCCTGGGTGAGGGTGGTAGTAGTGGTAGGCATCCAGCCCCCCCTGGCTAAGGGTGGTGGTAGGCATCCAGCCCCCCCTGGGTGAGGGTGGTAGTAGTGGTAGGCATCCAGCCCCCCCTGGCTAAGGATGGTAGTAGTGGTAGGCATCCTGCCCCCCCCTGGGTGAGGGTGGTAGTAGTGGTAGGCATCCTGCCCCCCCTGAGTGAGGGTGGTAGTGGTGGTAGGCATCCTGCCCCCCCTGAGTGAGGGTGGTAGTGGTGGTAGGCATCCTGCCCCCCCTGGCTAAGGGTGGTAGTAGTGGTAGGCATCCAGCCCACCCTGGGTGATGGTGGTAGTAGTGGTAGGCATCCTGCCCCCCCTGGCTAAGGGTGGTGGTAGGCATACAGCCCCCTGGGTGAGGGTGGTAGTAGTGGTAGGCATCCAGCCCCCCTGGCTAAGGGTGGTAGTAGTGGTAGGCATCCTGCCCCCCCTGGGTGAGGGTGGTAGTAGTGGTAGGCATCCTGCCCCCCTGGGTGAGGGTGGTAGTAGTGGTAGGCATCCTGCCCCCCTGGGTGAGGGTGGTAGTGGTGGTAGGCATCCTGCCCCCCTGGGAGAGGGTGGTAGTAGTGGTAGGCATCCTGCCCCCCTGGGTGAGGGTGGTAGTAGTGGTAGGCATCCTGCCCCCCTGGGTGAGGGTGGTAGTGGTGGTAGGCATCCTGCCCCCCTGGCTAAGGGTGGTGGTAGGCATCCAGCCCCCCCTGGGTGAGGGTGGTAGTAGTGGTAGGCATACAGCCCCCCCTGGCTAAGGGTGGTAGTAGTGGTAAGCATCCTGCCCCCCCTGGGTGAGGGTGGTAGTAGTGGTAGGCATCCTGCCCCCCCTGGGTGAGGGTGGTAGTGGTGGTAGGCATCCTGCCCCCCCTGGGTGAGGGTGGTAGTAGTGGTAGGCATCCTGCCCCCCCTGGGTGAGGGTGGTAGTAGTGGTAGGCATCCTGCCCCCCCTGGGTGAGGGTGGTAGTGGTGGTAGGCATCCTGCCCCCCCTGGGTGAGGGTGGTAGTAGTGGTAGGCATCCTGCCCCCCCTGGGTGAGGGTGGTAGTGGTGGTAGGCATCCTGCCCCCCCTGGGTGAGGGTGGTAGTAGTGGTAGGCATCCTGCCCCCCTGGGTGAGGGTGGTAGTAGTGGTAGGCATCCTGCCCCCCCTGGGTGAGGGTGGTAGTGGTGGTAGGCATCCTGCCCCCCCTGGCTAAGGGTGGTAGTAGTGGTAGGCATCCTGCCCCCCCTGGGTGAGGGTGGTGGTGCGCATTCAGGCCCCTGTGTGCATATGTGGCATTGGTGATGGGCATCCCGCCCCTATGGTGCTGCTGTTGCTGGTGTAAGTATATTCTGCATCCCTCTGTGTGTGTGTGATGTGTCGTGTACGTGTTGTATGTGTTTTGTGGTTGGTGTCTGGCTTACCTTCTGCGCCGTACGCGTCCGTGCCTGTTCCGGTAGTAAATGTAGAATATTGGTATGATCGGGACGAAGGGATTCATGGTTGGTTCGTGTCGTTCGTCCTTCTCGTTGCTTCGCGTCGTCCTCGTCGCTTCGCCTTGTCCTCGTCGCTTCGTCCTCGTCACTGCCGTGTTCGTCTCGGAGCCGTGGATCGTGTTGTGGCGCGAATCGGAGCTTATGTGCGCCTCTCCCGGATGCTTTGACGTGCCGTGCGTAGCGAAGGGTTCGGCGCGTACGGAAAGCGCATCGTACTTGTCCGGCTGGACGGGGCTGCATTTTTCCTTCTGTGCGACTCGATTCTGCGTTTCCGGATTCGCCTCGGTCGGGGAACAGGACCTGGTTTGGGTGAGTACGGCTCGGCCGGATTCTTTGCTGTTGTGCGCATCGTACTTACTCGTTCGGTGTGCTGTACGGATCGGTCGTGAAACAGGCTTTCGCATGGCTTTTTTCCCGACCGAATGGTGTTGGGTACGCCTCCGACCGAGATCGGAATCGGCCCCATAGTCATCTTGTGTGTCTAAAACAGTTCATTAATTTTCATGGCATGAAATGACTTTGATTTTTGAGAAACTTATCGATCATTTTTTGTCACATGTAAATATTACTGCTTATTTCATTCCAATTGCATTTATTTTCGAACTTTATGCCTGTAATGAAAAGCAATGCTTCAAATGTACAGTACCTTTTGCATTCTAATAGGTTTTTTAAATGCCTTTTTAAATGGTTTTATGAAATATTTTAGAAATTTGCGGTACTCCATTTTAATGTTTAGCATTTTAAATGTTTAGCATTTTAGTATTATCGTACACACGAAAGAGGAGTGGGTGTTGTATTCCTCTTAGGGTATCCATAAACGGGCTTTCCAGTATCATGTCCTTATATAGGCACAATTCGCCCTGTCCTTATATAGGCATAAAATCCCAGCCCTTATTTAGGCATTAAACCATGCACTCCAAATACAGGCATGGTCTCTGACATCCGTCCACCCTAACGTCACAACGAGTTCATGAAGAACAGACCCTTAGGCTGCGGGAGTTTCCCTAGTCCAGGACTATTGATTTCTTCAAGGACTCATATATTATGCATGAACCATTATTCCTTAGGGGGCTCATTCATGACGTCTTTCGCTGTCCAACTCACGTCAATACTAACATTCTTAGGTGCTCTCAGGTATAAATATACCTTCCCTAGCCCCTGTAAACCAGAGGAGACCTCGACTTCAGAGGAGCCCGTTTCCCGGCCTGACGCACTGAGAAGACACTGCCTTTCCTGCACGCAGAGAGCCCAGCTTCCAGTGATCTGACTTCCCTTGCGGGGTGTTGGAGTTCGAGTCTGGCAAAGAGATTCCTACCTCTCTCATTCTTCAGGTATGGAGTTGACTAGAACCTAGAGGGACTCTTGGCATACTAGGCATACTAGGCATACTAGACTTAACATACTCTTAGTATACCATAGTAAGGAATACTTCACCTACTTATTCCCTCTTCCTACACCTAGGTTAGGTTAGGTACATTGGGGTAGAATTTGCTTAGCAACGCATCGTATGAGTACTCGCATTTTTAGTCTGTGTTATTTATGTAACAGCATATGTACTAAAAGATAATGCTATCGCAGTATTATTTATTTCTACTGCTCACCCTGTACATTATTTATCTCGCATACTGTCTTGTTATCGTAACAGCACATTTTACTT
Organism: Calotriton arnoldi; assembly: GCA_963921515.1. Classification (NCBI taxonomy): domain Eukaryota; kingdom Metazoa; phylum Chordata; class Amphibia; order Caudata; family Salamandridae; genus Calotriton; species Calotriton arnoldi. The sequence continues at coordinate 96,141 of CAWUFW010021757.1, read as the reverse complement.
ACACCAGAAACAAGACTGTTCAATAAATCCTTTATTGAAACGCCCGTCTATTTCTTTCTGTGTAACTTGGAGAAAACTAAGCATGCACGACTGAGCTGAGTGAAATAGTTATCTATTGTTTCCACGACTCTGGGACACGTTCTGATTCTAAAGGGAAGCACAGAGGTCATGTTTTGCGGCTGCCAGAAACTACTCACTTCTTGTTGTCAAGGAGTTTCTAGTGGCCTCTGAGCTAGCTGGCACAAGTAATTAAGTTTAATATACTCGATAGGGACATACTGACCTTAGTCCTATGTCAAACCTATAGGATATATTATTCCAATGCGCAGAGCCTATTAGGGAAATAGGAGCTACACTACATGGCGCCCAACGGTTTGGTAAGGCGGTAATTCAACGTTAGATACTGAGTAACTCAGCCGTGCTTTTTCTCTCAAGACCCCTACCCATATACTCCAAAAGTTGTCTGGAGTGGGCAGGGTTAAGTATCCACCACGGCTACATAGGGTAGTACCCTATATATTAGCTGTTTGGTTTGCTCAACGTTGAAGGATACAGTGTTCCACAATATTGTGCACCTTATCTTTGTTTCCTTGAAACTTGTTTTTCATTTTGCAAAAAACAAAATGCCTGACATTGAGAATAACACCGAAAACGGTGGAGCTGCGGCTGACCCAGTCGTAACAGCTTTTAACTTTACAGGTTTAAATGAAACCGAGGAGGGTGTCATAGACATCGCTCCAAACTTAAGAAGAGCCATCACTCTAAAACTTATGAAACATGGCCTACCACCAAGAGGCGGTAGAGCAGTTTTCGTGATAGAGGCACATGAATCCTTTCAGACAGAGGTATTCTATTCATGGGTAATATTTCCTGAATCCAATTCAGTAACACACATGTTTCACTTCTACAAAGAAGATGAACCACCAGAGGAATACAGTCCTTTCGAGGATATAGAAATTCCATTAACATACCAAGAGCATCAGCTCTGGTTTAAAGGCGCCCTAAAACACAAGTAATTAAGTTTAATATACTCGATAGGGACATACTGACCTTAGTCCTATGTCAAACCTATAGGATATATTATTCCAATGCGCAGAGCCTATTAGGGAAATAGGAGCTACACTACAAACCTCTAGATACAAGTTTATCGCGGAGGATGTCTGATTCCCGTAAATAGTCTTTCCGCCATTTGCAATTTCTGCGGATGTATAAGAATTGGCCATAGGGTAGGCCATCCCTGAGCCCACGTGGGTGGTAACTGGAGTAATGTAATAATGTATTACGTTCCGTAGGTTTACGATACAGGGTGGTTCCAATTGTGCCATCTTCTGCGTGGATAGTGATGTCTAGGAAGGGTAAGTCATTGGACCTGTGGTCTGATGTGAATTTTAAGTGAGGTTGAGAATGGTTCAGCCAATGAACAAAGGAGTTCAATGAGTCAGACATGCCCTTCCATAGCAGGAGAATGTCATCTATGTAGTGCCGCCATAGGTTAATCTGTGTGTGGAATGGGTTGTTGGGGGTGAGTATGTGTGTCATTTCGAGGTTGTATACAAAAAGAATAGCAAAATTCGGGTCAAAGCAAGCGCCCATGGAGACACCCTTGACTTGTAAATAAAATGTGTCCTGGTAAAGGAAGTAGTTATTCTCCAGGGCGATGTGTAGTAGATCCATGATAAAGTCAGTGGGGATCAATGTTGGTCTGGGTCTTTTCTTGAATAGAGCTTCAGTGACTGAAAGACCCTGCTCATGGGGGATGTTGGTGTAAAGAGACTCTATGTCGAGTCCCACCATGAGTTCCGTGTTGATGTCAAAGGGTCTGTCCTCGATGGTTTTGATGAGGTCCATGCTGTAACGTATAAATGTTTCTGTCAGCGGCACACATTCTTTGATGATAGCGTCGATATATTTGCACAATGGCTCAAGAATGGAGCCACAACCTGACACAATGGGTCGTCCAGGTGGATTGTTTCTGTCTTTATGGACCTTGGGTAATATATAATTCACTGGTACTCGGGGGTGTAGGTTGTTCAAAAATAAAAACTCCTTTTGTGAAATGATGTTCTTTGATCTTGCTTGGCTGGTCACTTGTTGGATCTTGGTTTTCAGTTCTGGTAATGGGTCTTTGGTGAGTTTGCGATAGTGTAGGGTGTTGGATAATTGTCTCTTTATTTCGAGGTCATACTTGTCAATATCCATAACCACGATCCCGCCGCCCTTGTCTGCAGGTTTTATGATCAGATCAGACCTCTCCTTGAGGCTGAGGAGAGCTTGTTTCTCCACCAGGGGGAGGTTGTAGGGGACATATTCAAATTGTTTCTGAAGATCCATCGCTTCGCGTAGGACAAGTGTTTCAAAGGAGAGTATCTCTGGCGGCATAGCTGCTGAGGGCGGGTTGAAAGTGGAGGGAAGGTGGAAGCGAGGCCTGGCCGTGTAGGTCGAGTCGGGTTTGTCCACAAAGAATTGTCGTAGCCTGATACGTCGGAAGAACTGGAGCAGTTGAGTTTGTAGTTCAAAGAAATTACTCCTTTCCGTTGGTACAAAACTGAGGCCCCTGCTCAGAAGATTGGTTTCTTCACTGGATAGAGTGTGGCTGGAAAGGTTGAATATGGGTATTAGTTGTTGTTCCTTATTGTTGGTAGTGGTAGTGGAGTTCACGGTGGGGGTGGCATTGATACTGGGATGGGTTGCTACTGTTGTGGGCCCCATTGATAGAACATGCTTCTGGTTTGTCTTTCTCCGGAGTATTGATATTGGCGGTTGTTGCGTGTCCATGCCTGGTTGTGGCCGCGACCGCGGCCCTGTTCTAAAAAACCAGGTGGAAGAAGGGGTGCCAGTCTGTTGGTGTTTCTGGAGGTGCTTGGTCCTTCACCGGTGTTTGAATCTTCTATGGATGTATTGGAGGAGTCAAAAAATGTGATTTGTTGATTGTTACGGAATCTACCCCAGTTGCGAGTTCTTGGAGGATTATATGGTGTATTATAGAATTCGTCACGGAGATAAGGATAGGTCTTTTCAATGTTGTAATATTTAATGTCTTTTTGGATTTTGGGGATTTTTGTGTTCAATTAGAAGGTGTTGAAAGTAGCTATAGTGATGTTGATCTTGTCCAACAGATTTTTGGCATCTAGTATAGAACTATCCTCTAGTATAAGTTTCTCAATTTAGGCAATTTCTTCAAGTTCCTTTAAGCTGTGTTCGATAGCAGTATCAATTCCCAGCACCATCCAGTGCCGGGAACAAGTTGTGGCCAGGTGACTGAAGCCGGTTCGGAATTTGGGGTCTTGGGTGAAGATGGCAGGTGTGTTACGAATCTGTAAACCTAGGGGGATGATGTCTGATTTAAGATATTCTGTAAGCATGCGTGCGTGGAGGTTCGTTCTGATCTGTTTTTTCTTTAATTTCTCGAGTTTGTCAAGGAGGATTTTAGAGGTATTAGTGGCCGGGGTAACGGAAGTGGAAGGGCCAGGGGTAGAGAGCAGGGAGGGACCACTCAGTATACGTTGAATATAGTCGTCTGTGTAGGTAGGAGTCTCCCTAGACATATTTGGTGAAAAGGAATCCTAACCAAATGGACCAAGTTAATTGGTTTGAAAGCGATGGCCACACACGGGGCTTACTCTCGCAGCTATGCAGCTGCTCACAATATAGTAAATAGCAACAGGAGTGTAACCCATAGACCAGGTTGAGATCTGGGTGAGTAAAGAAAAACTAGCAACAATGTCTCAACCGGATTCAATGAGGAAGGCAAATACATATGTATGTACACTACATTACAAAAAGGAAAGAGGAAGACTCATAGTAGTTTGGTCAAAAGTGCTCATGGCATCATATATTGAAATCACAGTTTATACAGAACAGTTATATCAGCACTGTGAGCATAAATTGCGAAGGCAACCCAAAGGAACTTGGTGCACGTTGTGCTCGTGATAGAAGTGGTGACGGCGCAAGTGACAAGTGTGAGGAAGACAGCGAGAGGCGCAAGGTGACAAAGTGAAAAAAATTATGTACAGAGGATCAGTGGTTGAGCACGAATGATTATTTACAATGATTGAACATGATTTTAAACTTTTAAGAACCACAGTTGAAAGTGCGCCGTGAGTTGCGCTGATAGGACGGTCGACGGCGTTGTGGTCCTATTTATTCAGGACCATCATCAGGACCGGGTTGCCAAATTGGGAAGTGCTGTATCGGGGAGGAAAAGGAAAGTTCAGGATGGGAAACGTGGGTGGGGGGGCGCAGGAGCTGTGGTCGGTGAGCGGAAGATGGAGATCAGTTTACCGGGTGGTAGGGCAGCTGCGGAAATCAGAGTAGGTATGCCCAGGGTTACATCGGAATATCAACGTGCGTAGTATGCATCACAGGTTTGGCGCGGCGTAGGTAGCGTAATGGCGAGGTCAGGGATAGGTGGGACTAACCTAGGAGTGAGAGAGATGCCATCAATTGACAGGATTAAGGGGAGCAGGCGGGAGACAGGTGAGAAAGCAAACTCACCCAAGGGGGCTAGAATACCAGCGTGATTGGAGGAGATCACGGGTATGGCGCAGCGTGCAGGCGTCTGCTTCGAAGTGACTCAATGTGGGAATGTCCTAGGAGCCAGAGAGAAACGGTTACCTGCCAGAAATTAGAGCGGGTGTGAACAATTGGGTAGGTGAGAGGACAGACTCACCACGAGACCAACAGTGCGGTACTGGATGGCACTAGTGGCAGGGTCGGGTCGCCGATCCGCTGCGAAGGTCCGGGCGGGCGCACCTAAGTGTGGAGAAAAGTTTAAATCACTGAGGGGATCGGGGCCAATTGGCGGTATGGGGAAGAGACATGGCAGGCACAGAGGTGGACAGGGTTGGCGCCGCGGGCTTACCGTGTTGTGTGAGTATTCCGGAAACTGGAGTCAATCCAAGTGCAGCATGGGCAGCGAGATCAAAGCCGGGCCGCCACGTATGTGTGCGGTGTTGACCGGTATCTCAAATCAATGACGTCATCGGTCAGGTAAAGTACGCGCTGCGTTCCCGCTGAAGGAGCGTCCGTGTATCATGTGACCGCGATTGGGGAAAGGTGATGTCACCGGTGGGAGGGGTGTAGTCAAGGACGCCTGGGCGCTGAGTGATATCCGCAGGACAGACATGGAGGGGAGGGGTGAAAAAAAGGGAAAGGGAAAAAAGACTGTGCGATGCATCGGTATATCTCTGGCTCCGGATATGATGGATATATATGGCAAAGTGGTACACATATTAACATGACAAAGGGTTAAAATACTGAAATAATAAAACAGGCTCAAGAGTCGAAAGACAAGTTAGTGGAACCATGGATTACAGGTGGAAATGCAATGGAACGAATGTCGTGCAGAAAAGCAATTTACAGATCCAGATCATTGACATTGGTATCAGTGTGATAAAGTCAAATTGAGAGTATGGAGATCACATAGATAAATTATGTTCCGTTTAACAGTTAACACTTAGCATGTCAATTAAGTATGGACATGTCAAGCACATAGGTTTACCCCTGGGAGTAGTATAGACAGGGGGGAACAAGGAAGTAACATGGGTCTCAAATGTATTTCAGGGAAGGTGGAAATGGCGACATTGAAACTGGTGCATGGACTGGAAACGTAGAAGAGGTAAGGGGTTTAGGTGTTCCAGGCGCAAAGTGTCCAGACCAGTTTCATGAAGGCAGGGTGTATATTATCGCCAAGGTCAGAAAAGGCTGAATGAGTACAGGGACAGGTTGGGCGGATCTGAGCAGAGGATCATATTTGTACTGTACTGTTCCATTCATCGATGGTGTTTAGGCCCTGGGCTACTGAATTGCAGCGTGTGATCCATTTGCATTCGCTCCTGTTTAGTAAGGTTTGCAGGTTACCACCCCTGATGGGTAGTAATGGTTGGTCAATCACTTGCCAGGTGATATCTAGTTCACTGTGATTGTTTTCAAGGTAGTGTGTCACCAAGGGGGCAGTCAAGACTTTGCAATGGATTCTGCTTTTGTGTTGTATTATTCTCTGTTTCACTATTTGGGTTGTCTGTCCGATGTATATAAGGTCACAGGGGCAACGAATTGCGCAGATTACATTTTGGGACCGGCAGTTGGTGAATGTTTTGAGTGTGTAGCTCTTGTTGTTGGCCTTAAATTCTTTAGTATTTGATGTGAGATCACATACAACGCAGGATTGGCATCTGTAATGTCCGATCAGTGGTGGTAGGCCCCATGCGGCAGTGATGGAGTTCTGTTGTGCAGGTTTAGTGGGCCAGGAGATAGCGTGGACAAGATGGTTGGCCAAATTATCCCCTCGTTGATAGGAGAAAAGAGGAGGTTCTTGAAACACTTTCTGAGTTCTCAGTATGGTCCAATTGCGTGTGATGATCTTCTTGACTTGGTTGCTACATGGGCTGAATTTAGTCACAAAGGGAATCCAGGTATTGGTTTTTTTGGGGTGGGGTGTGAGGAGGTGGTCTCGATGGCAATACCATGCTCTCTTGCGGGCACGTGAGACCAAGCGTGGTGGGTAACCTCTAGATACAAGTTTTTCGCAGAGGTTGTCTGATTCCCGGAAATAGTCTTTCTGCCATTTGCAATTTCTGCGGATGCGTAAGAATTGGCCGTAGGGTAGGCCATCCCTGAGCCCACGTGGGTGGTAACTGGAGTAATGTAATAATGTATTGCGTTCCGTAGGTTTACGATACAGGGTGGTTCCAATTGTGCCATCTTCTGCGTGGATAGTGATGTCTAGGAAGGGGAAGTCATTGGACCTGTGGTCTGATGTGAATTTAAAGTGAGGTTGAGAATGGTTCAGCCAATGAACAAAGGAGTTCAATGAGTCAGACGTGCCCTTCCATAGCAGGAGAATGTCATCTATGTAGCGCCGCCATAGGTTAATCTGTGTGTGGAATGGGTTGTTGGGGGTGAGTATGTGTGTCATTTCGAGGTTGTATACAAAAAGAATAGCAAAATTCGGGGCAAAGCAAGCGCCCATGGAGACACCCTTGACTTGTAAATAAAATGTGTCCTGGTAAAGGAAGTAGTTAGTCTCCAGGGCGATGTGTAGTAGATCCATAATAAAGTCAGTGGGGATCAAGGTTGGTCTGGGTCTTTTCTTGAGTAGATCTTCAATGACTGAAAGACCCTGCTCATGGGGGATGTTGGTGTAAAGAGACTCTATGTCGAGTCCCACCATAAGGTCCGTGTTGATGTCAAAGGGTCTGTCCTCGATGGTTTTGATGAGGTCCATGTCACATATAAATATTTCTGTCAGCGGCACAAATTCTTTGATGATAGCGTCGATATATTTGCCCAATGGCTCAAGAATGGAGCCACAACCTGACACAATGGGTCGACCATGATAAACTTGTATCTTGAGGTTACGCACCACGCTTGGTCTCACGTGCCCGCAAGAGAGCATGGTATTGCCATCGAGACCACCTCCTCACACCCCACCCCAAAAAAACCAATACCAGGATTCCCTTTGTGACTAAATTCAGCCCATGTAGCAACCAAGTCAAGAAGATCATCACAATCAATTGGACCATACTGAGAACTCAGAAAGTGTTTCAAGAACCTCCTCTTTTCTCCTATCAACGAGGGGATAATTTGGCCAACCATCTTGTCCACGCTATCTCCTGGCCCACTAAACCTGCACAACAGAACTCCATCACTGCCGCATGGGGCCTACCACCACTGATCGGACATTACAGATGCCAATCCTGCGTTGTATGTGATCTCACATCAAATACTAAAGAATTTAAGTCCAACAACAAGAGCTACACACTCAAAACATTCACCAACTGCCGGTCCCAAAATGTAATCTACGCAATTTGTTGCCCCTGTGACCCTATATACATCGGACAGACAACCCAAATGGTGAAACAGAGAATAATACAACACAAAAGCAGACTCCATTGCAAAGTCTTGACTGCCCCCTTGGTGACACACTACCTTGAAAAAAATCACAGTGAACTAGATATCACCTGGCAAGTGATTGACCAACCATTACTACCCATCAGGGGTGGTAACCTCCAAACCTTACTAAACAGGAGCGAATGTAAATGGATTACACGCTGCAATTCAGTAGCCTAGGACCTAAACACCATCGATGAATGGAACAGTACAGTACAAATATGATCCTCTGCTCAGATCCGCCCAACCTGTCCCTGTACTCATTCAGCCTTTTCTGACCTTGGCGATAATATACACCCTGCCTTCATGAAACTGGTCTGGACACTCTGCGCCTGGAACACCTAAACCCCTTACCTCTTCTACGTTTCCAGTCCATGCACCAGTTTCAGTGTCGCCATTTCCACCTTCCCTGAAATACATTTGATACCCATGTAATCTCCTTGTTCCCCCCTGTCTATACTACTCCCAGGGGTAAACCTATGTGCTTGACATGTCCATACTTAATTGACATGCTAAGTGTTAAATGTTAAACGGAACATAATTTATCTATGTGATCTCCATACTCTCAATTATTTGACTTTATCACACTGATACCAACGTCAATGTTCTGGATTTGTAAATTGATTTTCTGCACGACATTCGTTCCATTGCATTTCCACCTGTAATCCATGGTTCCACTAACTTGTCTTTCGACTCTTGAGCCTGTTTTACTAATTCAGTATTTTAACCCTTTGTCATGTTAATATGTGTACCACTTTGCCATATATATCCATCATATCCGGAGCCAGAGATATACTGATGCATCGCACAGTCTTTTTTCCCTTTCCCTTTTTTCCCCCTCCCCTCCACGTCTGTCCCGCGCCTATCACAGTGCGCCCAGGCATCCTTGACTACACCCCTCCCACCGGTGACATCACCTTTCCCCAATCGCGGTCACATGATACGCGGACGCTCCTTCAGTGGGAACGCAGCGCGTACTTTACCTGACCGATGCGGTCATTGATTTGAGACACCGGTCAACACCGCACACATACGTGGCGGCCCGGCTTTGATCTCGCTGCCCATGCTGCACTTGGATTGACTCCAGTTTCCGGAATACTCACACAACACGGTAAGCCCGCGGCGCCGACCCTGTCCACCTCTGTGCCTGCCATGTCTCTTCCCCATACCGCCAATTGGCCCCGACATCACCTTTCCCCAATCGCGGTCACATGATACGCAGACGCTCCTTCAGCGGGAACGCAGCACGTACTTTACCTGACCGATGCCGTCATTGATTTGAGACACCGGTCAACCCCGCACACATACGTGGTGGCCCGGCTTTGATCTCGCTGCCCATGCTGCACTTGGATTGACTCCAGTTTCCGGAATACTCACACAACACGGTAAGCCCACGGCGCCGACCCTGTCCACCTCTGTGCCTGCCATGTCTCTTCCCCATACCGCCAATTGGCCCCGATCCCCTCAGTGATTTAAACTTTTCTCCACACTTAGGTGCGCCCGCCCGGACCTTCACAGCGGATCGGCGACCCAACCCTGCCACTAGTGCCATCCAGTACCGCACTGTTGGTCTTGTGGTGAGTCTGTCCTCTCACCTACCCAATTGTTCACACCCGCTCTAATTTCTGGTAGGTAACCGTTTCTCTCTGGCTCCTAGGACATTCCCACATTGAGTCACTTCGAAGCAGACGCCTGCACGCTGCGCCATACCCGTGATCTCCTCCAATCACGCTGGTATTCTAGCCCCCTTGGGTGTGTTTGCTTTCTCACCTGTCTCCCGCCTGCTCCCCTTAATCCTGTCAATTGATGGCATCTCTCTCACTCCTAGGTTAGTCCCACCTATCCCTGACCTCGCCATTATGCTACCTACGCCGCACCAAACCCGTGATGCATACTACGCACGTTGATATCCTGATGTAACCCTGGGCATACCTACTCTGATTTCCGCAGCTGCCCTACCAACAGGTAAACTGATCTCCCCCTTCCGCTCACCGACCACAGCTCCTGCGCCCCCCTACCCGCGTTTCCCATCCTGAACTTTCCTTTTCCTCCTCGATACAGCACTTCCCAATTTGGCAACCCGGTCCTGATGATGGTCCTGAATAAATAGGACCGAAACGCCGTCGACCGTCCTATCAGCGCAACTCACGGCACACTTTCAACTTTGGTTCTTAAAAGTTTAAAATCATTTTTAATCATTGTAAATAATGATTTGTGCTGAACCACTGATCCTCTGTACATAATTTTTTTCACTTTGTCACCTTGCGCCTCTCGCTGTCTTCCTCACACTTGTCACTTAATCCGTCACCACTTCTGTCACAAGCACAACGTGCACCAAGTTCCTTTGGATTGCCTTCGCAATTTATGCTCACAGTGCTGATATAACTGTTCTGTATAAACTGTGATTCCAATATATGATGCCATGAGCACTTTTGACCAAACTCTATGAGTCTCCCTCTTTCCTTTTTGTAATGTAGTGTACATACATATGTATTTGCCTTCCTCATTGTATCCGGTTGAGACATTGTTGCTAGTTTTTGCTACATTGTACAGCACACATGCAAAGCTAGAAAAGTGTTAGTAGATAATTTTGGAACAGCAAGGGTCCCCTTGCGTGATAAAAACTGTCTTTTAAAACACACACACCCTTGCATGATGGTGCAAGGGTTTGTGCATTGGCATGAAAGCCAAAAGTGCGCCAGCGCAAGGAGAGAGAAAACAGTGCCACATCTTAGTAGATATCGTGCTGTTCTTCTCTCTCCTTTTCATGCAGCTCAGCAACTTTATCTGTGTTACTTTTTTAGTAAACCTGAGCTATAGTTCAAATTACAAACTATATCTCTTACAAGTTTCCCTGCTGTCTCTTGCCCGAGTCAACGTAACCGCAGCAAAATACTGAAGAGGACATCTTTTTCATTTACTCATAAGATAAAGAGTTATGTGGGATTTATGATTTACCAAATATTATACAAATATGGTACACTTTATTTAATAGGAAACAGCATACACTGGTACTATATTGTTCTTCAGTATGTCCAAAACAATTGAAATGTGTAACCACACATACATTTGTATGGTCTACGCTTGAGAAGTGGCATGATTCTGTATCCAGAGCAGAACTGAAAGTGATGTTTTCTTGATCTGACACTTTTTCAGCAATCCCCATCATGAGCAGGTTAGAAAGGTCCAATGCTTGAGGATACCATATATCTTTAAGTGGACTAATAAGGCAATGCTGAGGGCTGCATCTTCAGATGGTAGGTGTTTGCTACTGTGATCATGTGCATTTCAGCCTTGAAAGCAGCTCTGCAACAAGTTATTCCTCACCTGGATGAAATACTGACATGAAAAGAAGGACAATATTCTGTACACATTGAGATTTAAAACTCCTACTGATCAACCAAACACTGGTATACAGTGCGTATTAGATGGTGGGTGACAGTTTTTGTAATTTTGTTTTAGCAAGCATCAGTAGTAGACTGACATTTTTAAACAGACAATACTGAAGTAATATATCTGAATGATGAGGAGAATTTAAAACAGTACTGTGCAGACCTACCAGAAGTCCAGTAGACTGAAGCTTTTTCACCACAAAAATAAATCGCAATAGTAGATAGTGACTGGAAATTAAAGGAAAGATCGCCAGTAGACTCCCACCGTCAAATATGTTCCCTACATGATTTCAAGGCCTTGAAATACGCATGAGTTCTGATATCGTGGATGAAGAAAGTGAAGCTAGTTTTAGGAGTCTTACCTTGCAGGACTAGTAATCAAGCTGGAGAGGGATGTCCAAAGGCGATAAGCAAAATACAAGGGTGAATAGGTGGGTAATTAAAGGCTTCTAAATTTTAGTTAAGCATTTCCATTATAAGTTCCAATGGTATGGAATTCCACAGGGAGGAGCCCTGGGCATTATTAAAAATAAAACGAAACAAAGCCTTCCAGTCTAACATGCGTTAAATGCAAAAATAGCAAGTAGTGTGGCAATTCAACAAAAAATTGTCATTTCAACTGACCAGAGATTTTGCTAGGAAAGGGTCAGTTGAAGCCTAATGATAAAATACATGACATTTAATACATTTTAGGCATGTTTTCTTTCAGTACATGTTTTTGGGACCTAGTGACAGAAAAGTATTACCTTCAGCTAAAAATATTTAATGAGCAGGTGGCATGATCTTCTCCTGGAGAAAGTCCTTAAGGAAAGATATAATTCCTGAATACAATACTGAGTTCATTATTCTCCTAAAATCCTGCTTCTAGTTGCCAACACTGAAAATGCGGTAACGCCTTGCAGCAATGTATTAATGGTCTACTCCAAATAAAATTATTTTTGGGCCTACTAGAACCATGAAACTTAGCTTGCATAATTGAGGCTAAAGGACACTTCAGTTCAATAAGAAACAACATCCATATTTGATAATAAAATATATTGGTGCCTGCTGCTCGTCAGAGGACTCGGGAAAGGACTCAGGATGCTGTGCTGTGCTGAATCCCTCGTGCTTCCTGGGCCATCGGCTACACCTTACTCCACTTCGCTCCTGCTCCCACAGCCGCCGTGAGGACCGCCGTCACCATTTTCGCCGGCTGGCCTGGAGCCTTCTCACTGGTCGGGGCGGGGGATCTGCATGGCCTGCTGGCCTCTGCATTGTGTCTCCAGAGGAGAAGGTGCTGCAGTCTCCCGGGGCCCCTGGACTCCCCTAAGTGCTGCCTGCCCTTCCCCGCCGCATCATCGCGGACACCACCCTGCTTGACCTGGCTGGTGGGTGGTTGGTTGGCCCGGGGGGTACACCTCCTTGCACCACCAGGGGCACTGCTTTAAAAAACACTGGGCTCTCTCTCCCGACTGAAGCAAGCAGAGAGCGGTGACGCAGAGCAGTACAGAGAGAGCAGAGCAGAGAGACAGAGAGGTCATGCTGAGGAGGACCTGTGGAGCTGAGGACTGTGGACGGCGAGGACTACAGCGGAAGAAGCCAAGGCAAGCTGGGGAGAGGGGAAAGCACCTGAGCTCCAGAGTGTAAGAAGGCGCTGGGGGGCACAGCGGGGCAAGGACAGAGCTGTTACTGAGAGGGGAAGCGGCGTGGCTAGAGCCGCCGGACCCACCGATTGTGCAGAGACGACCGTTGTTAGGCCGGTGCGGTTTGCGCATCGGAGAGGTCCTGCTCCAAGCCTCCCGACTCCACGTCCTTGTTTGCACCCCCCGCGCTCCCTGTCATTCCCTGTCACGCGGCCACATGGTCGTCTGAGGCCTCTCTAGGCACCTTGGATTGAGGCAGCAGATCTTAGGCACCTGGTTGGCTCCAGCGGCACCTCCAACCGAGACAAAGCATGACTAAGGGCGCCCGAGTACTGAAGGATGTACTTGGGAAAGACAGTAAACTCCCAAAAGTAGAGCACCAAACACGCGCTGAGCACTAAGCACAAATTGCTAAGCGCTATGCACGAGCTGGAGGTCCTACTGAAGACCACTAGAAAGTAAAGAGCCAGAACCGGAATCAGAATCACAAGGCCAAGAGCCCACTGAGACTCCAATGACCTCAACTAGACAACTACGAACATGAGATCGGGAAAAGTGGGAGGCCCTCCACCAGGGGCAAAGAAGCGCAGAGGAACCCAAAGGGAGAGGGGCTACAGCGAAAATAGTTGCAGCAAACACAACAGAAATAGCAATAGTGAAATCTGCCCAGATCTTAAGACCCAAAGGAGGGCTAGTACAGAAGAGTTAATCCATATTGAGGGCGAGACACGGTAGCCAGGAGTTTGTACTTACCAACCAAAAATTTATAGTAAATTCGCCTTTCCAAAGGGCCCAGGCACTGCTCTATATTCCAAAATCAAAGATACAACTGGCCTGCAATCACCGCTACAGCCTACACTTGCAAATTCCTCTCTAGAGATACCGAACTTACAGGCAAATGACTCATTTAGGGCATATAAACCCTTGCAAGAGAACATAGCTGAACCAGAGGATGGTAGCAGAACAAATGAGGATCAGGCAGATGGAGCGACATGCAAAGGAAAGACAGAGAGTATAACATGGAGACAAACGTCGAGTAGTGGGGATCCTTCCTGTTCGGCCAGCGACGAATGGCAGGAATGCCAAGTGGAAGCTAGCACAGGGGAATAGGATCACCCACCAAGGTTCACGGTTCACTACAAGGAAAGGACCAGGCAAGGGCACAAGCAGAGACAAAGGCAATGCCAGTTTAAAACTAGATGGCACACTAGATAAAGGATCACCACATGGGCAGCAAAACAAGGCCAAAGGAATCATTGTAACCAGCTCCCCGCAACAAACACACTGCCTACAACAGGAACAGCAGCAACAGCAAAATATCTCATGGGGGAAGATACCAGCAGCAGCTTGCTTTGAGTCACTAACGCAGTGGGAGGAGGATTTGCATTCAAAACAGTTAAGGGAAGACCTCCAGCCAAACAAAGAGGAGTCCCTTGGCTCTGAACATGAGTATGACATGTCTTACCTAGCATCTAAGGAATGGGAGGAGCTGGTTGCCTCCTACACACAAAAAAACAATGCAGACAAGTTAACCTCGGCCAATTTAGCCTATACTGATCTCACGGATAAAAGCACAACGGACACGGCCTTTACAGCAGACCGCTTTTGGGCAACCGTCCTGAGCACCATGCAGCCCATAGTGAGTGCATCTCAATACCATGCAGACAAGATGGATTTACAGCTACCAGTTCTTCACTCCTTAGCAGACTCTGTAGCCAGAATCAATAACAAGCTGGCAGACCTAAATGGGTTGATAAAAAGAGGACAGGCAGCCGGAGCAGCACAAATAGACTGCACTTGCGTGCCAATATTAGATAAAATAGTTACATTACCAACTATGCTAAATGGCTTGCTAACGGATCTAAAACAAACATATGGATCACGAAATACAGTCAACGAATCTGGCCTGACCTGCAAGACCGAAAGGCTGCGTACAAATAGCAGCCACACACAGGAGGAAACCAAAGATCCCAGAAACCCCTCAACAGAACCAACAGTGCCTACAACACTTCCTGCAGCCCTGCCACAACAATCAAGCAGAAATGTAAGTCCAATTAAAAAACAAATTCATTGCAAACAAAAAAGGAAAGGCAGAAACAAGAAAAATGTGACACTCGACCATCTACAAGCGGCCATCGACGCACCAACCACAGCTGACCTAAACGCGGCCGACTAACAATGGACACAATCGCACCGAACGTCAAAATTAAAAATAACTGAAGAGACCTCCACCCAGCAAAAAACAACGCAAACCGAAAAAAGAACTCCCCTGTGTCCGCACCAAGAAAGAAAAAGAATCCAAACCATATGGAAGAGCCACAGGGCGTGTCTCCGCACAGAGGACAGCCACAAAAAACAAACGCCGACAATAGCAAGAGCATTGCCAAATCCTACAACGGCGGGAACAAAAACAAAATGACATGCCGAAATGTATCACTGCCATACTGCCCATCAGCTTCAGGGCACAAAGACTCATCAGACACAAAGCTGAAGCTGGTCCCATCTAAACACACAGAAAACCTTATAACAAAGGTTGAGGATAAAGGCAAATACAACCCAACGCCCCTGGCTAAGAAGGAAGAACTGATCGAATGCCAAACCTTGGTATTAAAGACGGAAGGAAAAAAGACAGTTTACAACTCAACAATTCCGAAAATAGAGCAGGAAGAGCCCTTAGATAATGGGCAGCTTAGTCCCAATACTCTCCTGAACATCACACCTCAAAATCAATCTGAAGGGACGGGATCACATCTTATTAACAACCTAGATAGAGGGAAAAGCGGCATTCAAACTCCATAATATTTCAGCCAGAATACAGGTCTAGAGGGAGAGAAGACACCTTAAATAGAGGCAACATAATGTGTCTGATCCACGCAATCAAGAACCTAGAGGACATAAACACAGTGGATTTATCATCCATAGAATTCATTTACGCTGACAACCCTCAAGGCCTAGAGGCAACCAAAACAACATGGACCTCTAAGGAGATAACAAAAAGGATAATGGAAGAAACAACTATTTTCCAACACTGGGAGATAAGGATATACCCACACAATCAATAGTGCTACCCAACTCCACTACTACTAGGAAATCCAACTCCAACCGGACTACAGAAGGAACCGATCACACATTCTGTACTAAGGGGTGCAAAAAGTTCATCTCCGGCTACGTCCTACTCTAACCATTCAAAGGAAAGGAACGAAACCTGGAGAAGCAAGAGAAAAGAACCATCGGATGAACTAAACAGTAGTAACTGGAGCCAGATAACACAAATATTTAACAAGACCAACACTCAATGAAAGCCATCGTGCTATAACCATAATAATTGGGCGGAGCCAAAACCAATCAATATGTGCATATGGAACATCAGTGGACTTCCTAACAAAGAAGGAGACCCATAAATAATGCTCTACCTCCAATCTTTTGACATTGTACTTCTCCAAGAAACCTGGGCAGAGCAACCCATACATCTTCAGGGGCATACTTCCCAACAATCCTTGCACGGAAAGAAGCTAGATATGCTCACCGGAAAGGAGGCTTGGCAACCTACACATCAATTACAACAATGGGACCTGTTAAACATCTGTAGACCACTAAATCAGCACCCAATGAATTACTAGCAGTAAGAACAACAATTAGTATCAATAAAGAGGATTGCCCGATTATTATAGCAAAAATCTATCTGGATCCCAGACATAAAACTGAAGGGGTCGAACAACTGATCACCGAGCTATCTAGAATCATTGAGGAAGAAGAGACTGACAAAGCAATAGTCGCAGGTGACTTCAATCTGCACCTCATGGGAACACCGACTGAAGAAGATCTACTACAAGAACAAAACAGGGCTTGAAAAACACCAACGCTGGGGAAAGGCGCTACAATTAAACAGACAGGACTAGGCTCTCATCTGCTGAGGTAACTCGAGCACCTCAATCTAAGGGCACTGAATGGACGCTTCCAAAAAGACAACCGTCCAGCCCCCACATTTCACTCATCAACTGCCACCTCCCATATAGACTACACATTTACAACACTCTCACTGTTTCATAAAATTAACTCTTGCCATGTTTTTTTGTTATTGTACCTTTTGTTTGGATTAAAAAAAAGGATGTTGAATTTTGTAAGACAAATTGGATCCACAATTCCTGCAAAATCAAATGAGGCTTTTTTCTTCACTCCTGGGGACAGGATCTGGCTCTCTGTCTGGGTCTTCTGCTAACTCACCGCTTCACCATCCCAGTCCTCCTCCTGGTGAGGAGATGCTCTCCAGCCATATTACACCTGCTGTCACTCGTGGCACAACAATATTCAGTTGCTGCCAGATAATCAGATGGATCGAATCCTCAGAGGATCCACAAATCCTACATTGAACGAACGACAAAATGCTTCCTACTCAAATGGTATTTGTTTATTGTTCAAATGTATTAGCCTCAGAAGAGTCATAAATCTGTGAATTAACGGTCAAGAAATACATACGGTTTTCCTAAATTAACTTTCCAAAAACCCTCCAACACTTTTTTGTAATAAACATCTGTCATCAATCGAAGTGTAGACACATCTCTAATCAAATATTTAGATTCATCCCAAGCTAGATGTAATTCTTTTCTATGGTTTTTGCAGACAGCAAAGTTTCCTAAGAGAGTTAAAATGGGGATTTTCTTTTTAACTCACTTTATTACCCTCTCCAGTGGAGCTATGCTGAACTTAACATACACTTTGTGATTTATGCTATGTGACTGGTAAGTTTCATGCAGATTCCTTAATTTGTACCAAAATTATAAGCAAACTAAACATTATCTTGTCAAGGGTACCAAATCTTAATCACAACTACACTGTGGTTATTACATCTGTGTAATGTAAAGAGTGTCTGATAGATACCCTGTAGTTGAGAATTCCATAGGAAATGGCTTTTTGATTTCCATATAACTTTAGCACCACTAGACGAACCTGCACTACAGTATACACACATACAACACAAGAACTGAAACTTTCCACAGTATATACACACACATACACCACTAGAACAACTTTGTATAGTACACACACACACACACAAGAACTGAAACTTTGTATGGTATACACACATACAACATGAGAACTTAAACACTGTATAGTATAGACACATACTACATGAGACCTGAAACTTTGTATATTATACAAACATACAACACAAGAACTGAAACTTTTCACAGTTTATACACACATACACCACGAAAATAACTTTGTATAGCATACACACACACAAGAACTGAAACTTTGTACAGTATACACACATACAACACAAGAACTGAAACATTGTATAGTATACACACATACTACACAAGACCTGAAACTTTGTATAGTATACACACATACATGAGAACTGAAACACAAGAACTATATTTTGTATAGTATACACATATACAGCACAGTAACTGGAACATTTTGTAGTATACCCACATTACGAGAACTGAAACTTTGTTAAAAAAACACACATACAACATAAGAACAGAAACCTTGCAGAATATACACAAATGATACACGAGAGCTGAAACTTTGGATAGTATACACACATACCAACACGAAAGCGGACATTTTGGATAGTATACACACATGCAACACAAGAGCTGAAACTTTGGCTAGTATACACACATGTAACATAAGAACTGACACTTTGGATAGTACACATTCATACAACACAAGAACTGAAACTTTGTATTGTATACACACATACAACACAAGAGCTGAAACTTTATAGTGGAAAAATATTTTTGATTCCCATGATATGTGGGTGGGTACACACAAAAATACAACAGTTTTCTATTTGCCTATTAATTATTTTTTATCAATCTCTGCTAACACAATGATGACTAAAGGGAGGAGGAGCCAGCTCCCATCATGGCCGCGCAGCTGATGCTCCGTTGCGAGTCCTCTTTCCAGCCTCCTTTGCGGCGTTCCACCGCATTGTTTTCCCACTCTTGGCCAGGATTCCGCAGCCGGAACACCGGCGGCTCACCTTGGGACCAATTTTGCTTTCCTCCGTTCGTGTTCCTCTGATCGAGTCATCGCCGAGGTATCTGCCGCCTGGACTGCAACGGGGACAAGATGGCGCCGCGGCCGTATGTCCGGCGGGATTCCAATGGCGGCGTTAACCCGAGTGCGGCGACAGAGGAGGCATTTCCCCTATCTCCACAGCGGCTGTCAGAGATGGTCTCCCTCGCTCAGGATGTGTGCACCGATGATGTCTGGGACGAAGACGCGCAGTGATTGAGGATGCGGTGTGTGATCACACCGACGCAGGCGGCGCGACCGGGAGGTGAGCGAAGCTCGGGGGCACACCATACTGGCCAGCTGGGGTGATCCTGGGATTCCACACAAGCGGTGTCTTGCCCTGGGAGGAAAAATGGGGCAGAGTTGCTTGAAGGTGGACCCGGCAAGGGATGTGGCAAGGGATGTGCCTGTCCCTAAAATTGCACCAGGAGCGTGGTTTCGATGCTTATATTAAGGTCTCCACAGCAAAAAAGTCTAGCAATGGGACTGTTTTCCCACTTAGTCCTGCTACAGCCTCACCCACTCCGAAAGAATCACATGGGACAACAGTGGAGTGTCCTTTAACCCCGGGCCTACACATTCTGTCTGCCTGACCTTAAGATGGCTGTCCTGACCTAATCTCTGGAAGCTCTACTGCTGAGTACTTAGCAACCCAACAGCAAGTCTTTGACTGTTTTTTTTTCTTCTGGCATAAGGGGCCTGTGAATTCGAAAGGACAATTGTGCTCTTAACTGGACCATTTCCCTCCACAGCCCCCATCCCACATATAAGGTATCCAACAAAATCTTCAACATCTACTACTACCACTTCGAGCCTGGCTGGGTTGGCGCTGGTGTGCAGCTGCCGGGCGGGCCAGACTGTTTGAGTCCGAAGCTTCCTCATTTAATTCCTATTTCACGCAATCAGGAGTGCCCTGCTGCAATTCCCCACCTAAACAAAGGTCATGATCGCGAAGACAGAGGCGGATGCCTCGGCACAGGGCCTAAATGAGGTGAGGGCAAGCCGCAGAGTGAAGTGGACGGCGCTTCCCAGCAACACTGGGAGGGATGCTGCCAATCGATCTATGACAATACCCCTTGGGCTGAAACCTTGAACACTTTACTTACCTTGGAGACTGAACAACATGGCCTTTGCCCGGTGGAGCTGTTTAGGCAGCTATAGAGGAGTTTGGCTCTGGGTCACCCCCTCGGCCGTCACCTACCCAGCCGGACATTGGACATTGCTTTTCCTCGTCTCCCCGTTATGTTTCCTTCCCTCAGCAGCCAACATTGTTTTTTTGCCTGTGTTTTGCTATGCTCTTGTAACGGATGTAATTTGTAACTTGTAACTTAATGTTCCTCATGTAAAGCGCTCTGATACCTCCGGGTCTAGCCAGCGTAATATAAAACTTCTCAAATAAAAATAAAATAAAAAACTAACTGCAGCAAACACATTACTTTTAAAGCATTAAAAAACAGACTGTACTGGGCGCATCAAGTTGAACCTTCATCCTAAGGGAGGGAGTTTGAAGACATTTATTGAAGCTGTCAAGCCCTAGAATGGAGACAGCGAATGCCCTAACACAATCATGTTCATTTTTCCCGAATGTTCATAAGAAAAGGGACATGTTCAATCCAATGTGTTTCCCGTGTCACCTCTGGGCCAAATGGTATTGGTCAAATTGATTTTAAAACAGTGTAATTGGATTGCCTTCATTTACCGGCATGTTGGCTGCTGTTCCCATTTAGATCACGGCGGCTTGAGAGACGTGAGCCATGCCTGTTTTATTGTTCATTTGGCGCAACTGAAAGCATCATATCAGGCAGACTGTCACTCACACTGCAACAAAACCTATGCCTGCGATCATGACTACTCCATAAAAAAAATCAGCTTTGCACCCAATTTATGAAAACACCTAGTGTTTCAGATTTAGATTTCCTTTTCCATCTC
This sequence comes from Calotriton arnoldi, assembly GCA_963921515.1. NCBI lineage: Eukaryota > Metazoa > Chordata > Amphibia > Caudata > Salamandridae > Calotriton > Calotriton arnoldi. Next base: position 75,278 of record CAWUFW010021757.1, on the reverse strand, counting down.
CCATTAGGAATCCATAAGGACAGCGCCACTGTTGCATCAGCTAGGAAAAGAGAGTACCTTAGGTCCAAACGGAAGCAACTGAATAGACTTAAAGTAAAGAGTATTTAAGATCCATATGGAAGCAAATGGATAGGCCTAGAAATAAGAGTACTTAAGGTCCAAATAGAGCCAGCTGGATAGTACAACATGGAATCAAAACTAAAATCATGATTTCAGGTCTGAAACACAAGCGTGGAGAGCATCTGATAGTTCATTCCCCCATTACGCCTCATCGACCCGCTAATCCATTCACTCTACACTAGGAAATGTGCCACGATCACCACTCAACAGAAAGTCAAAGCTTTGTTCATGAAAGACAAGGTCAATGAAGGGGCAGGTATTGCCCATGTCTCATCCTGTTTACGAGAATGTAACCATATCCTCAGAGCAATATCTAGATACTGCTGCTTGCACTATAGCCAAAGCTAAAATGAATCATGGTAAAACCCCAACAAATAGAGTTTCCAAAGAGACACAGAACCTTGCTATTAGGAGGTTTGTGGACGATGACAGACATATGGCCCTGATCCCGCTGCCAGAACAGTCGTGTAAGCTGAAGGGTATACTGCTCTTATTCCTTTGCCAAACAGATGTGTAAATTCACATTCATCTTGCCTTGATCCCACTGCCAGAGGTGTGAATACTTATGGGTTTACAACCCTGGTCCCGCTACAATTAGAATTGCACATGCTTACAGACACACTGTGCTCAGACTGCTGACAGATGAGTTATACATACTTTTAGGCACACCGAGCTAATATTGTTGCCAGAAAAGCAGTGCATGGCTCTGGACCTACACCACTTATCCAGTTGTCAGAAATGTTGCATAAGTTTACAAGTATACCACCCTAACCTTGCATGCTTCCTCCATCCTGCACAAATGCAATGCTTCTCACAGGCACCCACACAATGATCAGTGAAAAGGCTTGATATATGTATAAACAGGAGACTTCTGAAAGAGATGACCGAAGGATCTGTGGCAATTAAACAAAAATACTATGAAAGGTCCTGGGCTCCAGAGAATATCTTCCAGCATAAGGAGTTTGACCATCTAAGGCACCAAAAATGGCAATCACTCCACCCATCCACATCTTCAACTAACTGCATAAACACACCTGTTTAGGTTCCCTACAACCCATCCTGGCACTGTGGTCTCCTTGCTTTACCATCACTGGACCTGTTACCGCGTGTGCAGCATTTTGGATAGTATTGTGTGAAGATCAAATAAAGGTAATTTTATTCATTACTTGGAAAGAAACCCGCCTACAAAGTACATTCCTCGAGTAGAACAAGTACACATTGTGTGCCTACCTTCCTTTTCCTCTTTCTAATGCTGTGGTAAGCAACAAAGGAAGCCTCTAAATGTCACCAAGATAAGTGGAACCAGGAGGATTTCTAATAGGATTGTACATTTTTAACAGCTTCAGAGAGGAGCTGCTCCAAGAACATGATTGACAAGCACAAAAGATTATGGTGAGATTCAGGAATAATCTACTCCTTGTAAAGCGTATAGCAGACTACACAGATTTAAAGAGGTAAGGAAGAGGATGCGGACTGCAGTGAAATACCTAGGGATCCTATGCAGATACCATGGTGCTAGCAGAAACCTTCTTGAAAGCCCCTTCCTGTACATATCTTCAGATCCTCTTCTGAGACAGCTTTTTCCCTATTGTTTTGAATCAGTGTCAAAAACACCCTAGGACTGAACTTTGAGAGACTTTCTATAAAGTGCCTCCAGTCTGACCATCACACAGAAGACTCTTCTCAAGTGAATTAAACTTGTGACATTAAGAATCATGAACTCTATTTATTCTACAAAGGTTCCAACCTTGTGACCGGTCGATTTTCTAAATGCCCAAAGAGATTTAAATGATAGGTCATTTAACTTTTGGTAACACCTTTTCTGGTGCTTACTCTATCAGGGCATCAGACAAGATTTGTAAACTCATACAAAATCTCCTGTGTGGCAGAAGGTGGTGCCATCATCCGCCATAACGACTCTGTCCCGCCTCGAGACAGGGCAACATAGAGCCTCATTGTACTCTTATTCCTATTCATTTCATGCCCACACAGTGTAGCTGACAAGATTATGATTGCATTGGTGCTTCCAATTAATGAATTCCGTCTAGAATGGGCAGGCACACCAGGGAGCAATCTCTGTAGATTCTGCCAGTATAAAAGAGAATCCATGTTACATTTATTAGGCTGCTGGCTGGAGTTTTTATATGCACGTCGCACTTTACTAAAACCGATGTTCAGGTCAAATGGCGTTTCCACCTGCAAGGAGGCGTTGGAATTTTGCTTCACTACTTCTATTGCCACACACTTGACACACTTTGGGAAATTTATTTCTTTATCGAGATCGGGGAGCAAAGGATTTGAGTTTGGTTGGCCACTGTTACTGCCGAAGTATCAATATTTTAAAGTTACTTTATTTGCTCTTAAAATGCGTATTTATTTATTGTTCAGTTTTTATCTCAGATTGGTGTTTTTATTTTCTTAGTAGATTGTATTGCCACTTTTAATGGTTTTTTGCGATTAATTGTATCACTTTTAAATCATTGACACAAATAAAACCATTCATAATGATATTTCTCAAGCAACAGCAATTAGGAGTTGTTTTCATACACAGTGCAGTAGCTCAAGAAAAATTGCATACAGTCAGGGTTCTCTAAGTCATTGTTTACTGAGGAAAAGATCGGAACTGTGTAGCCTTGTATTTATTGTTTATGTGAGAAACTTTTGCAAATGTAGGGAATCTGCCTTTTCTGCATAATGACCTAGGGTGTTTGCCTTTTTCTGGACCCTACTGTTGCTGGCTTTAGAACTCTGCTAACCAAGAGTAACGTGCCTTACTCCCCCCTTTAAACATGGTCAAGCTAACATATTCCTTATTGGCACCTTTAACTTTCATGTATATCCCTAGTATGTGGTGTGCAAAGTGCACCCATGGCCTGGAAGCTAAATTGTACTTGTGGACTCTAGCTCCTATTGCACCGTCCACTACAGTGGCAGTGCAAACATGGCTATAGGCCTAGCCTGTGTGGCATGACTGCTGCAGTGGAAGACCTGCTCTGCACTTCGGACAGCTAAAAATCTCTGGTTTAAATATTAGACAATCACTCCCATGTAAGCCTTGTAGATTCCAAGGTGAGGTACATTGTTTTTAAAAGTGGGGCTTGTAGAAATGGGATGTTACCATGCCCCTACAGTGACAAGGCCTAAAAATCTATTTTCACTGTGGCAGGCCTAGCTGTCTTACGTAGAAAACCAAAGTGCAGATTTAAACATCAATACTGCTGGCTCAGGAAAGGGACCAGCTAGAAATACAATAAAATCACTAAGCTTTTACCCCTTATTTTGTAACAGTGTACTTCAATCTGAATCTGTTTTTGCATCTTAGGTCCCCTTTTAAACCTCTGATGTCTTTGACCTATTACTCGTCAACCCTGAATGTCACCCGTGCATCTAGCTAAACACCTTTTAACCCCTGCCCATTTTTGATTCTGTTTGACCGCTTTTAACTATGCGCAACATTTCTATGTAATTTTATGGTCACATTGCCTCACCAGCCTGGTTACTTGATGTTTTAGCTATCATGTTCTGTCTTATACTCGAAAAGTCTCTTTTAGTACTTTTAAATATCCCTCATTATACAATTGTTTTAAATTGCTATGTGCGTCTACAGTTATGTGCAATATTTGTATGTACTTTTATGGTCTGTGGCTTTCAAGGCAGAATAAAGGTTTTTGATGATGATGACATTAAATCACTATTTTTAATAGTTATTAAAATGCTATTCAATTGTGATGTTGAATGAAAATTTGCCTAGCATCGTGAAGGTAAGTTTCAATTCTATTAAGGACACGGAGGCGAGGATTATGCTATTCTTTCTTCGCTTTATTTCTTTAACAAATTTCATAGCAGCCATTTAGACCAAACTTGAAGAAAAAACATCAACTCCCATGAACCATAGGGAGATCACAACATCATAGTCCTTTCATAGTGTCCATGAAGTGTAGCATAAAGTCCCTTCACACTGGCATCGCCTCCTCTTTCTTCGCACGAGACACGCACCAATCTCACTGGTCCTGTTTTGACCCATCGCTCCCTGGAAAAATAGAGACAGCGTAAGTTTCCGAGCAAGGACTGTTTGACCATCAATGGTTAATCATAATCCATTATTGACAAATCAAAACCACAGGAATGGTAATTACAACTCAGTGCTGACGGTTTTGGAAAGCATAAACAGGTTACATACCACCATACGATGAGGGTTCGCACCGTAAGTGCCCCGGGCGGGATAATCCTCACCTCTGTGTCCTTAATAGAATTGAAACTTACCTTCACGATGCTAGGCAAATTTCCATTCTATGTCAGGACCGGAGGCTCCGATTATGCTAGTTTAAAGCTTACTCACCACCAACTGAGCGACCTCTATTACTGGTTTAAAGTAAAATCTCTTGAAGGTCGATTCCGAGGACCAGTTCACAGCTCGCATCAAGTCCTCCAGACGTGCTCCCAGCGAGAAGGCCTTAGAAGTCATGGCACCCCTGGTCGAATGGGCCCCGAAGTTTTTTGTGTCAATGCCCTCTTCTTGCATGACCCATCGCACCCACCTAGCAATGGTGGGGGAAGAGACTGCTTTGTGGGGTGTCTTTAGAGCAATAAGCAACTGACGTTCGCCCGGGGGGGCGAAATTCCTGAGTCAGCTCTTCGTACGCCTTGAGGCAACTCACGACACACAATTTTGGGGCGTCAGGGAACGCCAGGTATGAGATTGTACGTGTGAGCGACTTGGTGCGGCGACCCACTGTGAAAATCACCCCGTCCGGGGGAAAACTTCTTGCAGTAATATCTAATGCCCTCACATCTGAAACTCTCCTGCAGGAGACTAAGCATAGCAGCATTGCCAGTTTAGCTGAGAGTTCTTTTACCAAGAGGTATCTGTTCGTTTGCCAGGACAGAAAGAGGTTCAAGACCAAGTTGACGTCCCACATGGTCGAGTAGCGTGGTTCTGGAGGCAAGGAGAGACGAATACCACGCAGCAATCTACAAATGAAGGGGGTGTTCACTCACTGGTGCCCCTTCCACCGGAGTGTGCCCAGCGGAAATTGCAGATCGAATTGTATTGATTGAACGATACGCCAATCCTTCTGCCACCAGATCAGCCAGAAAATTTAAGATCTGGACGACGTCTACAACCACGGGATCCAGGTTCCTCTGAAGTCACCAACGAACCCATCTTGTCCAGGCGGAACGATAATGTTTGGTGGTGCTGTCTGCCCACGCCTTAGACAAGAGGAGTTCAGCCGGTCGCGATAGTCCCGGGAGCGACCAGCGCTGCCTGAAAGGTGCCACGCCATCAGCTGCAGGGAGCCCTGAGCGATGAGGCGGTGTGGTTCGAGGTCCGGATTCAGAAGCAGATGAGGAAACAGGGGGAGTTGGATTGGAGAATCCCAAGAAAGTTCCAGAAGAACCAGAAACCGAACTTGCGACCTCCAAAGCGGAGTCACCATTACTACCTCCGCTGCCTGACGGCAGATCTGGGCCGCCGCTCTCGTGATCATTGAGAATGGGGGAAAGGCGTAACCCTTCCCCTAACTACAATCCTGGAGGAACTCGTCCGTTGACGCAGCCGGAGGGTCCGGTCTGCAGCTGCAGAACCGCGTCACCTGATACTCGAGGCGTGACTCTAAGAGGTCGGCCGAGAACGGACCCCACAGATCCGACAGCCATTGGAAGACTTGTGAGTCCAGTTTCCATAGGCTGGAATCGTGAATGTGTCTCGAGTGCCAGTCTGCCACCTGGTTGGCCTGGCCCGGAAGGTATTCTGCTGTCACCAAGACGTGACGGTCCAGGCAAAAATTCCAAAAGTCTTTCGCCATGTTTGCCAGGGCACGGGAGCGAGAGCCCCCCAGATGGTTGACGTATCGGACTGCCGAAATGTTGTCCATCTTGAGGAGTACACAGGATTGAATCTTGTCCCTGGTCCAACAACGGACGGCAAAGGACCCCGCCAGGAGCTTCAGGCAATTGATGTGATGAGACTGTTCGTCTAATGACCAGCCTTCTCCAGAGGAGAATTCCCTGCAACGGGCACACCAACCGGACCTGCTGGCATCGGACTCGATGATCAAGTCGGGCACGGAGCCAAAGATCGCCCGGCCATTCCACGCCTCCATATGGGTCAGCCACCAAGTGATTTCTTCCTTCGCTTCTCCGGTGAGTGGCACCAACTGGGTGTACGACAGACCCTTCCGCACGTGATGCGCCTTCAGCAGCTGTAGGGCTCGATAGTGAAGGGGGCCCGGGAAAATTGCCTTAATGGAGGAGGAGAGAAGGTCTACCAGCGGGGCAATTTGCCTGAGCGATGTGTGGGGCTTGGAAATGGTCTGACGCAACTCGTAATGGATTTTGGCCATCTTCCGGGATGGCAGGCTCAAAGAAGACTGAACCGAATCCACAATGAATCCGAGAAAAGTTACTCTCTGAGAAGGGGTGAGGATCGACTTTTGCTCGTTGATGACGAACCCCAACCCCTGCAATAGATCCACTGCCTGTTGGAGCTGATTGGACAGGGACCTGGGGCACTGTGCCATTATGAGACTATCGTCCAAGTAGACGATCATGCAAATGCCCTGGGCCCTGAGAAACCCCACCGCCGGGCCGAGCACCTTGGTGAAACACCATGGTGCTGAGGAAAGACCGAACGGAAGGGAAGTGAACTCGTAGACATGGTCTCTCCAAAGAAACTGCAGGAATCGACGATGAGGAGGGTGAATCAGGACCAACAGATAGGCGTCTTTTAAATCCAGCCACACCATCCAGTCCGATGGTAGTAGGATGTCCCGAAGGAGGTGAATCCCCTCCATTTTGAAATGGTGGTACACCAACCCCTCGTTGAATTCCTGGAGATTGATAACCGGACGCCGTCTGCCATCGGGCTTGTCTACTAGGAAAATATTGCTTAGGAACCCATCGCGATGCAGGACCGATTGACAGATGGCTCCTTTGTGCAGGAGTTCTGCTACTTCCTCGTCGATAAGATCTGCATCGCGGGCCGTAAAACAAGTGGGTCGAGGATGGAATTCCTGCCGAGGGTGATTGTAAAATTCTATGCGGAAACCCTGTACTGTTTGCAGGACCCATGCGTCTGAGGTGATGGAAGCCCACGCGGCCGGAATAACCGCCAACCGACCCCCAATGCGAACCTGGTAGGAAGGTAAGACACTCACCATTTGAATTGCCTCCTCCGGTGTTGTTCTTGAAGCCTCCACGGCCTCTGAAGCGCTGACCTCTTGTGGGGTAGAAGTTGTTGTAGTTTGCGCTGGTGTTGGAACCCACGGCCGGCCGAGCGGCCCCGGCCTCGGTCGGCCCCGTGGAAAACCCGCGGGTGAAACACTCTTTTTATATTAGACTAAAGAGGTAAAGGTCGCCACAAATTTTCCAAGCTCCTTTTCAAAAGGATCCCCAAAGAGGCCTCCCTGGGCTACTGCGCCCGCCTCTGAGGAAGCCAAGTCCCCGAGTTTGGGGTCCAACTTTATTAGTAAAGAGCGGCGACGCTCAGTTGACAGCGCGCAGTTCGCGTTGCCCATAAAAATGATGACCAGCTGGGCCCAGTTAGACAACACCTCAGGGGAGATAAGGGACCCAGAAACCTTGGCCTCCTCAGCCATATTCAATATTTTGGTCATGGGACCGATGGTGTCAAGCAGTTTATCTTGACAGGAGCGCCAGGATCTGTCTATGCCCTTGCGCGGGCCCTTCATATATTTTTTGCCAGAAAAGTGGCCATTTTGGAGTCTAGTTCGGGGGTACACGCGACCATGCCGTCAAGAGTGGGCCAAGGGCACTCAGCTTTTAAGCAGCCCCGGGCCACCTTCTCAAGGGGCTTGCGGAGACGACCAGCGACAAACTTGGCTACCTTGTCGCCAGGAGCCCAGGCAGCGGACCGAGGGTGGACAGTATCGTCCGGGTCCAGCATGCCTGAGTCCTCCCAAGGGGCAAAGGGGGGAAGCACTGTGGGGCGCCACGGGCGTGAGGAACCTGCCTCGTCATCTGAGTCTCCAGGGGAGTCATCATCCAGTTCAGGGGAAGCCGGGTCGGGTGTTCCCGGGGGGTCAGTGGGGGCAATGGGGGCTGGTGTTGGAGGGGGTGCTTTTGTGAGAAAAGCACTCTTGAGGCACGCAAACGCATCCTTGTCGACCCCTTCCTCACACTTCTTTTTAGGAGGGGGGGCTCTTCCCCAGAGGGTGGAGTAGGGGTGGGGGCAGAGGGCTCCGCACGGGTCCGTGCTAACTTTGCGCACTCACTCACTATTCTGTCAGCCAAACGTTGTTCCATAGGACCAACCACTTCATTCACCACTCTATAGTTGGAGGAGTCGACAGCATCGTAAAATTCATAATTCCACTGAATGTAGGCCTGGGATTCTTCCTCCTCGTAAATACCATCCTGAGCCTCCATAGTTAATGTAAAGGCCAGGTCAATCCTTCAGACACCAAAGGAGAAATAGTAGCGCAAGTGCGCGAGATAACAGACTGGGGGACCCAGGAATTGATATGGGTAGGCCCGAGGCCTACAATCGGGGTGCACGAGTCCCAGCGCACACGATAGCCCTCAGGACACTGACAGGGCTCCGCTGTCCGACTGTGCGCTCTACGAGGCTTGAAGAGGCAATGCCGTGCACAATACACCGAACGGTGTTACAGCGGGAAAATCCCCGCAAATACAGACCCCCGCCGGGGCGTTAATGAGGAAAAAATGCGTGATATACAGACCCGGATTCACTGGGTGTCACCGTGACAGAGGGGACAAGGCTCCAAGTAACGTGGCTCCTGTGGCGTGGTCCCTTTGAAACTGAAGAGACGCGCTTGACAGGAGCCGGCGAAACAGAGCAGTGCCACCTAGCGGGCAACAGGTGCACCGCCGCAGTAATGGACACCGGCCGTGAAAGGAGCGCGAAAGCAGTCCCGCGGCCGGCCTAGGAATCTGAAAGGCAAAACGCTGCAACAATTTCTACAGAGACAATATCTTGTCATAAAACCCCCCGGGGGGCACCACGATATGCGCGCCACTGCGGGGAAGGCATAAACCATGAAAACAAGTAAATGTACAGAAGATGAAAAGGTCACACTTAACTGGCTGCGAAGCAGAGAAGAAAGAGGAGGCAATGACAGTGTGAAGGGACTTTATGCTGCACTTCATGGATACTATGAAAGGACTATGATGTTGTGATCTCCCTATGGTTCATGGGTATTGATGTTTTTTCTTCAAGTTTGGTCTAAATGGCTGCTATGAAATTTGTGAAAGAAATAAAGCGAAGAAAGAATAGCATAATCGGAGCCTTCGGTCCTGACATAGAATTTTTAATAAACATTAAGGAAAAATAGTTTTAGAAAGTTACCGTTTACCTACCTGAACTGCGAGAAGGTTAATTAAAATCAGCCTCTGCTAGCTCTTAGCCAGTGCTCATCCTTGAAAAGGTGTGTACGAGGTATGAAATGCCTTCCAGGAGCAAACAGTAGGCTGACCTGAATGGGCAGAAATGGCTCTTTTGAACACAGAATATTCAGAGTTGGGGCTGGTGGCATCCCAAGCATCGTACCAGTGCATCGTACCAGTTGCGCGGGTCATTACCCGCACATTGCCACCATTGCCTGGAACTGACTGTACTGCAGAAGTGCTACTGCACAGTGCATCCATCACACAAGGTCCATTTGCATTGCAATGTGTGAGAAAAAGCGACGCAAATGTCAGAAACTTGCCGGACACACCCAAGAAATGATGAAATGGTTGTGGCAGGCTGCATACTAGAAAGAATTAGTTAGTTTAATTTTCTTTTACAGCCTGTTAGTCTGTGCTCGGTGTTGGAGGTGTTTTAGAAAGTGTCTGGTGTTTTGGTGCAGTTTTTTGGTCTTGTTGGTGTCTGACCTATCCCTGTCTTGTGTGAATTGTATACCCTTTGTGTCTCTTTGTATTGTATTAATTTGTATCTTTGTATTGCTGGGTGTACATCTATTTAGGGGTTTTAAAAATTAGGGTAGGTATAAGTTTAAGGGGTATTTGGGATGTTGGATGACAGGAAGGGATAGAGACATGTCTGGAAGGGGTAGAGGGAAGAATTTGTCCAAAGGAGAGGTGGGGGACTCCTATGGCTCATTGTCCACTATCTGCCCATGAGGCTGGCGTCTGGGGGTAGGGTAAAACAGGGGTACCCGCCCAAAGATCGAAGGACAAGTGGGAGTGTGTCCGTTGGCAACTTACAAAGTATTTTGGAGTGAATTGCACCGTCACCCAAATAAAACACCGTTGGGCTGATGTCGTGGCATGGGAGGCTGATCTTGTGGACCTGCTTGGACTAGAGATCGGAGGCCCCGTGGGTATATATGTATATACCATCTGCATGTAGTAATGTAGCTATAGAAGTCATGCAAAACCTAAACACTAAAGGAACACATTTTGAAATGTTGTCGTTTAACATTGCATCATGCAACTGGCATCATGTGCATTGCAATGAATAAAGTGAAAGACCCAATTTCTGCATTGCCATACCCTTGCCCAAGTGGCTGATCAGTGGGTTATGGGTAGCTGTATACATTGAACACACATTAAATCGTAACCATTCCCTGATTTTAACATACGTGAATGACCAGGGAATGCTCCAAAAATGCCAGCGCTCCACAGTTGATGGCTAAGCAGGAAATACATGTACAATCTCCATTCATGTTAAATGGTCCACATGTGCTGCATTATGCAGCTCACGTACACAGATCAAAATGACTCAGACAAATGTAAATGTGCAGGAATATGAGCCTTACAGGACTAAGCAAAACAAACATGCTTACAAGGCATGTACCCTTGCACCATGTTGCAAGGTAGCATGCACAGCTGCTAGTCAGCACTCTGTGCACCAGAGCCATCATAACTCTGATATGGCCCTCACATTGTCACATACGCTGTATACCTATCCTTTCCCATTCACAGCACTAGTTCGGTCTGCCTAGGTTAAATGGTAACATCCATGTGTCATGGTGAAAGATGACCAGACATGATGCTGACCAGAGGTACTGAAAGCATCACATGTCTGAGCCATGCATCAGGCATGTGATGATAGATCCCACTGACCTTCAACATCAAGCAAGCTCCGCCCTGAAAGGCTACTAGCTGCATCCCATTTAAATACAATGCATACATATGTGTGTCAAGAATATTGAATCCATCTTAAATACTGAGATGACATAGTATTAGGTATGGAATTTTGTCAGTGTGTAACTGCACTATGCAATGTCAAAAATCTTTGTCTTCTAGTTGGACATCTCCCATTCAACCAGCATGAGGTGGACAGTTTCAGGGACCACAATGCAACCAGTAAGTGCAATAAGTACATGGATGTAGCTTATTGACGTCTGTGTGTGATCCATATGATTTATGACATTGTGATGTATATTGGAAGGTATCAATTACCTGCAAACAATTTGCAGTCAGTGTACCAACACAACAGAATTTGGCCACAGATTCATTTGAAATTGACAAGTAGGCAAGTCAGTGTGAAAGTAGGACCATTGTAAGCAGGCCCACAGGATACATTAATGTTTACTTCTGCGATGATGTTGGTCACTGTCTTCTTGCCTGTATATGTTCGTATGTCTTGTGTTTTCGCTTTTTAACTCCTGATTTGTTTGCTTTTTGGTTCCTGAAATTACTCCTGCAGGGATAATCCTATATTTTTTAGGTTGAATCTATATGTTGTAATAAAAATTCAAACATTTCTGATCACTAAATTCATTTATGGAACTGATTTCTGTATCCTTAATGATTGTTTTCATTATGTTGTTGAGGGGCTGTTGTTCCTACAATTACTCAAACACCCTTGGTCCCTTACGATCATCGGGTCTCCTTTGTGTATAAACACTAGCTTTGCGCAATTGCTTGATTGCAAGGGATTTTTTTGAAAATCCAGACTTTTTCATTAAAAAAGTTCCCCGTCCTCCTCTTTCCTTTCTTTCATCTAGAATATGTCAGACCATGCACCCTTATATACTGATGATTATATTTCAAAAAATACTGGAAGGACCTTCACTTTTCTCTGATTCTCCTGACACAGCTCAACCAGTAGAATCCAGTTTCTCTGACAAACTTGAAGAAAGCAGAAAAAAATGCATGAAATTGCAATTGATGATTTATATACTAACAGAATATTTAAAAGCTGACACACTACCGCGGGGCCTCCAAGTGAAAAACATACCTAGAGTCTTTACTGAAGACAAAAAATACAACCAAGGATGTAGCTTTATTGGAACAACTTGTTCCCGACATTGGATGGTATTGGGTATAGACACCGCCATGGAACATTCTCAAAAATTGTTAAAAGAAATCATAGAATTAGAAAAGCAAATTTCAGAATCTATTGTAGTACCTGATGCCAAAAGTCTTTTGGAAAAAAATAGTGAGGCTGTAACAGAATTCACCCGAATAGAACAGGAGATAAAATCAAATAAAGTCAAAAAGGACATAGAAAACTACATGATTAAAAGAATTACTCCTATCTCAATGAGGAATTCTATAATAACAGAAATTTTTACAACCCCATTTATGAACGGACCTGGGGCAGATTCAATAAACAGAGGAACCTGATAACCTTTACTGATTCTTCTGTGGAATCATCAGATAGCTCGGACCCCGGAGAGGGTCCTAGTTCCAGGAACACTAGTAATAAACCTAGGGGCATATTAGCAAGACCCACGTTAAAATTATCGCCGTTTTAGCGGCAGGAAACTGCCGCTAAAACGGCGATAATGGGCTTGCTAATATGCGTTATAGAATTCCAATAGAAGCCCAGGTTAGATGTGCAGGACATCTAACCTGGGCTTCTATTGGAATTCCATAACGCATATTAGCAAGCCCATTATCGCCGTTTTAGCGGCAGTTTCCTGCCGCTAAAACAACGATAATGTTATCGCCGGTCTTGCTAATATGCCCCCTAATTTTTTAGGGGTAGGCCCAGACAGACTCCAGAGGCGTGGGAGAGTTAGAGGAAGGGGCCGAGTACAATCATACTTCCACACGCCAGGGGAGAGACAAACGCGTCACAAATACCTAACTCCATTTCACAGGCATAAATAATGATCAAACCATCCCCATATTTAACATGTCCACCCACAACCTATCTACAACAGAAATATCGGTATCGAGCAAAGGATTATCTTTCGTCCCCACTATCCAACCCATTTTTGTGGAATTACAAACAGATATGTTTACGTTTTTTAGGAAAATCAGGTTGCATGCTTTATTCCAGAATAATCCCTTCACTCCTTCAAATGCATATACCAATTTCAAACCTCCATCAAATTTCTCGCCCCATCTTCCACCTGAAGTAGTCACATTTGAAAAACTGATATTGAAAGACATTGCTAAGTTAGCCCAAAAAATGTCTTTGCGTTGTGCACACAAACAAAAAGGGCCGCAGGGAAGGTGATGCGTCAGTTCCTTACACTCAGGGAAGGTGATGCATCGGTTCCCTGCTCCGGGGAAGGTGATGAGTCGGTTCCTTACTGCTGCGCAGGGGAGGTGATGCGTCGGTTCCTTACCGGAGAGGAGGTGATGCGTCGGTTTCTTACTGCGTGGGGAAGTGATGCGTCGGTTTCTTCCTGCATCCCCCAACGATGTGACAGACCTGGCGCCTCGATGCAATGCGACGATCCGGGACGATGCATGGGTTTTTGAAGCCACACAACTGGGCTTGCGTTGGAATCGGTGCGGTGATCTCGGATTTCAGAGACCGATGCACTCAATGCAGCATGCAGCTTTTTGTCGAGCCGCGGGCAGGCGTTGCGTCAGTTTCTTCAGCGATGCGTCGGAAACAGGTACGGCTGCATCGCGCTTCTCATTGTTACGTTGCTTTTCCAGCTCCCACCATCCAGAACAATTTCCAGAGGCCCAGAACAGTACAGGCACCTCTTGGCAGGTCAGAATTCCCAGCAAGGGATTTCAGGGGAGCTGGGGGTTAAATCTTTGTGTCCCTGAGACTTCAGAACAGGAGGCAAGCTCAATTTCAAGCCCTTGGAGATCTTCCTCAAGCAGGGGACACAGCAAACAGCAAATTCCTTTTCCCTTTCCTTGGCAGAAAGTAGCCACTGCAGGCCAATCCCAGACAGCAAACAGCAGAGGGGCATTATTCCTCCTCAGTTTCTCCAGTTCTTCTCCTTGGCAAAGGTTCCTCTTGATTCCCAGATGTGATCTAAAGGTCTGGGGTCTGGGACCTCTTTTTATAATACAAAATCCTTTGTTCTCTGTGGCAGAGATGCTCTTTACCCAGCCAAAACCAGTTCTGTCCTCTCTGGTGCAGCTTCCTGGCAGGAGGTGGAGACAGCATTATCTATAGCAGACCAGGCCCATTCAGGTGTGAAAGAAATCTCCTCCCCCTACTCCGAATGCAGCCCAGGTCTATTCAGCCCAGCCCTGACTCACCCTAGAAAGGCAGGACACACCTCAACCCCCCAAGTGGCTGTCTGAACAGAATGCACATCCCCAGCACCTGTCACTCCAAAGCCAGACAGTCAATACACAACCTAGCTGAGGCACACTGGATGGTTAGGCAAGAAAATACCTACTTTCTAAAATTGGTATTTTCAAACACAGAATATAAAAATCATCCTCACTAAAAGATGCACCTCAACATTTTGAGTTCAGGCCTATCAAACTTTATTTTCCTATCTTGTTCCCATGGGCAGTAATGCTCATAAGATGTTATGAGCAAACTCCCCATTCTATCCTATGGGGACAGATAGCCTTACAATAGTGAAAAACGAAATTGGCATTATTTCACTATCAGGACATGCCACACACATCAGGGCATGTCCTACCTTTCACATACACTGCACTCTGCCCACAGGGGTACCTTGGGCCTACCTTAGGGGTAGCTAACATGTAAGAAAAGGGAAGGTTAGGGCCTGGCAAGTGGGTGCACTTGCCAAGTCGACAAGGCAGTACTAGACTGCACACAGGCACTGCAATGGCAGGTCTGAGTTACATTTACAGGCTGCTTATATGGGTGGCACAATCAGTGCTGCAGGCCCACTAGCAGCATTTGATTTACAGGACCAGGGCACACACAGTGCACTGTACTAGGGACTGACTAGTAAATCACATAAGCCATTTATGGAAACACCAATCCATAACAACAATTTACAAAGGGAGCACTTGCACTTTGGCACTGAACAGCAGTGGCAAAGTGCCCAAAGCATCTAGACCAGCAAAACGAAGTGCAACACACAGCAAAAACACAGGCGGCAAAGGCAAAAATACAGGGGAGATCCACGTCAATGATGTCAGGTCTCACACGGACCCTTCCAATTTCATTTTGGATCTATTAGAATTGACTCTTAAGAAAAATGTTTTCTTATTCGAAGGGCGCTACTACCAACGAATCAAGGGCACTTCTATGGGGGCTTTTAAGCCCCAAATTTCGCAATTCTCTACATGGATGTCATTGAGACTAAAATCATTCTGACTGAGAGGAACCCATTTAATGACAACTTACTAATGTGGAAGAGATACATTGATGATATTTTCTTTATTTGGAAGGGTGATGAGAACACTCTAACTATATTTCTTACTTGGCTCAACTCTAATTGTAAAGGCTTACATTCGCATCCAATTCAATAGACAACAAATCTTTTTAGACTTACTCATAAAGGACAATGATGGGTTGCTGTACACCACCCTATATCGGAAACCCACTGAACGAAACACACTATTAGCATACTCAGGCTTTCAACCCAGAACACTGAGGGATTCTCTTCCATACTCACAACTTCTGAGAATACGTAGAAACTGTCTTCCAAAAAGGATTTCTACAAAGAAGCAGAGGTGCTTAAGGCAAAACTGTTGGCCAGAAGTTACCCTCGCAAACTCATTACCAAATCCATTAAGAGGGCTGGGTACAGTCCGTGCTCAATATGACCCTCCCCCAACACTAAAAGTAGCCCTGATAAAATGGTGTGTGTTACCACTTTTTCACCAGTCTCTAACAAACTCAAAAATATTATCAAACGTCATTGGCATACTTTAAACACAGATGAATTATCAATTGAACGCCCACTGTTTGCTTTCAGAAAAAGCAAGAACATAAAAGAGCATCTAGTTAGGGCATGCCTTCCCCCAGTTAAAACTAACAAAACATTGCAAGACCTTTGGGGATCCACACCTTTGGTCGGACATTTCAAATGTGGTAACTGCAGTGTATGCGAATACACAATTGAAACAAAAGAGTTTGTACATAATAACGTGAGAAATGTCTTAACAGAATTTTCTAACTGCAATACCCAGAATGTTATTTAAGTGATTTTGTGCCCTTGTGAAATGATTTATGTAGGGCAAACCACGCAAAAAATACGCATCAGAATTTGCCAACACAGGAGCCGAATAAGATGCAAGGTGGCGAATGCACCATTGGTGGAACATTTATAAATGTGCGGACATGATGAGAATGATATTAAATGGCAGGTCGTGGAGGTCATTAAGGTCCCTATGCGAGGAGGTGACATCTCTGCCATTCTACACAGAACTGAATTAAAGTGGATTCTAAAGACGGACAGCTTTCAAAATGGACTCAATCAGATGGAGGACTGATCCACGCTTGTGTAATTGTACTTTGAATATTCCTGTCTCTTGTATTAGAGTATATGAATTTTGGTATCAATGACTTACCTTTTTACCCACTATGATTCCCACAATAAAATGTTTATCTTATGAATTGCTATTCTTATTTAATCACATACCAGTGGAGGATCATAATAGAACGACTTTATTGTACAACATATCACACACCATGATCTCCACAATAATATGTTCAATTTGTGATGTAATATTCTGTTCTTCTACTTTTTTTCTTGCTTGTTAAGGCCACATCTGACTGACTTTCAAAACGGCCACTAGACATACAGTGCCTTCCAAGATGGCCGCTTCTGTTTCTCAAACGTTTCGAGCTTCTATTTCTAGCTCGTCCTATTTTTACTTCTCCTACGCGCATGCTTGCATGTTTCACATTGTTGACTGGTCGGCACGCCACAAACGCATCTCCATTTTGGGCGATTTTCCTGTTCCGGTAAGACCTTCTTCGCTGCAGGTGTCACTTCTATGCATTACTTTCTCACTTATTGAGGTAAGATACTCTCCGTATTTGGAATGATTTTTTTGCATTTTTAACCGTATACCTTTTTTTTATACTACTCACCTTTCGCAAATGCTCCTTATGGAATTGGCTGTCATTCCACGTATCGCACTGAAGACCGTGCTAATCAGAGGCAGCACCTGTAAGGATTTTGCAGTTATTACACACGTCCCCGACATCAGGCTATAGGTTATACTCACTTGCGCCTTTTATTTTGGAAATTGACTCCATCGCTACAAGGCTTACAACTAGTCGATTTTGCTATACGCCGCAATACACAGACACGTTAGTGTACTACCCAATTAGGTACAGTTGCCTTCTATTCATTACATGTGCATGGGAATGTATTCACTTTTGACACTCTTTATCCTTGTCCCCTTTGCCACTTGCATGGATTAGTTGTCACGGCACAGACAGCATGTTGGTCTTGCTTCATGGTTCATGCATTAATTTAGTTCCGAAGTCCATTAAATCTAGAGCACTTCTTGTAGAACTTAATTAATATGGTGCAAGGCCAATAAATAAATATGAATTATTTTCTCTCTCTCAATTCTTACCCTCTTTTTTCCATTTTCCTTCCCTTTCTATTTCAGGTGGCTTAATCATTTTGTGAATGACATTCCTGAACAAGCACTACTTGTGAAAAGCCTGTTTCTTGCAAAATTACAGATTGTTGTGAAAATTTGGTGCTTTATGTAATATACCAATCGGTATCATGCCAGGCAACTGACTCTCATGGGATCGAAACGCAGTCGACACACAGTCTGACCCGTTACACTATGCTTTGTATTGTTTCTGTTTTGGGTGCAGCAGTGTTTCATTTTTTATAATTAGTGACCTAAGGGTTACATACTTATGTTGGTCACTGTCTTCTTGCCTGTATATGTTCATATGCCTTGTGTTTTCACTTTTTAACACCTGATTTTTTTGCTTTTTGGTTCCTGAAATTACTCCGGCGGGGGAAATTCCTACATTTTTTAGGTTGAACTATATGTTGTAATAAAAATTCAAAAATTTCTGATCACTGAATCCGTTTATGGAACTGATTTCTGTATCCATAATGACTGTTATTATTACGTTGTTAAGGGGCCGTTGTTCCTAGAATTACTCAAACACCCTTGGTTCCTTACGATCATCGGGTCTCCCTTGTTTATAAACATCAACAGATGTAGAAGCACAGTTAAATGAACGCCACTAAGCTTGTCTGGGCAAGTTTCTGTTACTTAGGTCCATATTTGTGTATGATGCAAGTGCTGATGATGTGCAATGATCACACACAGACACTGTTACAAAGTGTAGACAGGACGGTATAACGAAATCAGAGTTATAGAAAATGTGTGTCAACATGCCACAAATATTACTTTATCATGCAGCATACTATGCTTATGCATGCTGCATACATTTGACTTCTTCTACATAATGCCAGTGTGATTGACAATAGGTGTGGCTAAAGATACCTGCTGTTTAACACTTAAAAAGATTGGTGACACATACCTGTCACTGTAGCTGTGTGTCAAATCAAATTCAAAGGCCAAATTGTTAAATCATGTTGGGCAGTTTCAGCAGGGTAGCCATCACAATCTAAATATTTTTACTATGATAGATGCTTTGAATGCTGTGATAAGGCAACGTTTTAACAAAATCATGGATTTGAGCCATGACTGAAAACAAAAGACATGTCAACATGTGTTTCTGTAAGGATGTTAGTACAATCTCATAGGGAGTCAAGAATCTTCATTTGCATAATTTACCCCAAGGCATGACTGTTGTAATACAGCCTCAGGTGTGCTTGAACCTCCCTCAGAGTTGTCCATGTCATCACTAAGTGAAATGGTGTGACAGGGGAACACTTACACTGATGCCCTGGAGGTAACCATGGTCGTACAAATCATTACCAGAATGCCCGATTGAAGCACATTTTGGGTATGGATGTACACATGGCAGGGTTCTGGTCATATGGCTTTGCAAGTCTTTAGTGGACATCAGCCTTCATATCTCTGTGCAATGTGTATATTTTGGAGAACAATTTGCTAATGTAATTGCTGTTAAACCTGTGGAGCGCCAGTAGGCCTTGAGGCATGGATTCCGTCTATTTGGCATGATGTGGTTAGCTGGGCAAACGCACTAGTCTGCACATCGATTGGATTTGACATGCCAACATCTTGCCCCGTATATCCCCTATGTTCCATTTCTGCGCGTCATTCATACAATGCAAGGTATATAGTAATGTAGCTGCACTGTGTAAAAGTTCACATGCAGGAATGCACTGTTAGCAGCATACACGGTTCACGTACTGGTGGGCTAAGTTAGACTGGCTTGCACCAACGCAGTCAACCTGCATCATGGTTCAAGTGTCCCTGCGTTATACGCCACAAAGGTCTTGTACAGATGAGTACTCCAGCATGCATACACCCACTACTAAGATGCATTGTCTCATTTTCAAATGTGTGCTGATGAATGCAGCCCTGGGATAATACAGAAATAGGTTTAAGTAAAGGTCAGTATGGTATAGCTACAAGTGCATACCAGAAGCTATATATCAGATTTCTGTGCATTTGCCAGAGGGTAAATTTGTGAAATGTACCACAGTAATGTTTTGTTGGAGGTAGTCAACAACCCTCCATCCATATATTGGCTACCTGACACTGAGTAAGTTAAGTCAGCAATGTGGGCTGTCTTGTGTAAACCCAGATGAGTTATGCAATGCAGAGTCACACTCCCTGGACTGGCTTACCTTATCAATTTTCACATATGTTAATGAGCAAGTTTCAGCCCACTTGCATGATGCAACACCAACACCCAAAGTTTTAATATATGGACCATGCAATTTCCAATCACCACATCATCATGAGTGTAACTCACTGTTCAGAATTATATGGTTGTAATCATATTGTGATTATATTTCCATATTGTACCCCTACACTTACCTCACTTGACTCAGTTTGCCATGTTCGAATAGGAGAAGTCTTTGTACGGAGGGTATGGTGTCCATATCCCTATCTCAAAATTGGGTGTTGGTCTGGACAGCCATATATGATTGTAAAACAACATCAGCATATTTCTGCACACATTATGTACATTTATAACTTCAGCTAATATTTATTTCCTTACCTTCTCTAGATAACATGACAGCTGACAAGGAGAAAACATTTACATTGTGAAAAGAAAGCTACCACCACATCTGCATCATTGCTAAAGAAAGATAGGCGTACTTTGTGAAAGGGCCAAGGCAGCGGAGTCCTGAAAGTCTGGAAGGCAGCAAGACACAACATCATCTGGTGTTGGGAAAGTTCAGAAGGGTGTCCAATAGCATCAGCAGCCACCCCCAACCACAGGCCACAGCCAGACCTTCTACTGCCTCACAGCAGCCAACCCAGCAGCCCAAGAGGCCAGACTTCTGAGGGGATCACTTTTCAAGTACTGCATTGTCAGGCAATTGCATACGATTAATAGAAGGATGCATGGCATGCAGCAAGTGCAGGCCAGCTTGCATGAACTGATGAAAACTGTGCAGGAGGCCAGGGTGCAGATGTCAGCACTATTGTAAGACTCTCCCGCTGTACATTCCTCTTAGCCTTTTATCCACATGTTGTTTGCTTTATGCTGTCATTAGACATAGTATTAGTTAGGGTTTAGTATAGGTATAGTGTAGTTAGGTGTTACTTTATAGACTTTTTGTTGTTTTTAAGTCAGTTTTTATACTCTGGTACTTTAAGTGGGTGGGAGGGGGTTGATTAGTGTTTTTTTTTTTAAATACTAGAAATACAAACAAAAATATATATTTGTTTAGGTTTACATTATAGTTAGTATGTGCTTAGGTGTAGTTGCTGTTTGTATTGTACCAATCTATGTGTATTAAGGGGGCATGGGGGTGATGTTTAACTTGTCATTGTGTATAGTACTTTAGATAGCTTCAGATAAGTTAAGATAGTGTAAGGTAGTGTGAAGGTTAACTATTGTAGGCTAGGTAGGGGAAGGTTGTTTAGATAGATTTAATCTGAATATTTTTTATGTAATTTCCATGGGTCATCATCATTTTATTAATAAGAGTTGGTACCATTGATGAAGTTGAGTTGAGTACATGATGTAGCTATTGACTTGCACTCTTGAAAGGTATATGTTGCTTTGTCAGAGGCATATGGCCAACTGTTAGTCTACCTCACATTTGAGTGAATTATGGACCCTGTTCCATACTTTATGCACTGTAAGTGGGCCTCATTTGGTGATAGTACACACACCACAACACAGATAGTCTCCTACTGTAGCACTCTCTGTAAAAGTGATAGGAGTGGTATAGGTAGGATAGTTTTGTCGCTACAGCTTACAGATCCCTGGCTGCGCTGGAACACATACTGTTGCCTGGCACTACTGCACAAACCCTTGCAACATTGTGTAAGTGGGTCATTGTTGTTAGTTGATTACAAATTATGAATGTATCCACACCTGCCTGGATAACCTCCATCATCATTGGCATTGACTACTTTATAAGTGTGGCACCTCATGCAGCTCACTTTGGTTAACTACTTCTAAATTTTCATTCCCTTAAATCTCCGTGGTCTGGCTCGTATGCAAAAATATGTATGTACAATGTATAATAGATGTGATGTGTGGTTTCACTCACTGTCAAAACATATGGAGCCTCTCAAGGGCAGAGGGGCAGATTTTCCGCACTTTTCACAGTGTAGCATTATTCAGCATATATCAGTTAACACAGGGCCTGACAAGTAGCCCTTCCTTTTCTTGCTTACTGACATTCAAGGTATTGGCTAGGCCTTGTGCTTCCTTGTGTGGCCCAGGTATGATGCTAATTCCTGAGGGGTAGGGGAAAGCATATCTGGCTATTTTTGGTAAAACCATGCAAATGTATGTACTGTAGATTCTCTTCAGTTTGAGCAGAGAGGCTATCATATTAGGTTGATTTCATTGTCATGATCACTGAGCAACATATATGTGGATCAGTGGAATAGTGTTATGGCCTCACATGCTTCACACATCCTATTTATAGGTGGCAGGCATTTGTGTGATTACAAACAGATTGTCGTTGTGTATCATTCAAGTAACTGCAGTTTGTTGTTACACTCTGACGTCCATTGGGAGTCAACATCTTCCTCATAATACCATTGCAGTGGATGTACTTGGTGTAGGTGCATATCCAAAGACAGCAGGTGCAGTTGATTTTAGCTCACTCTTCTTGAAGTGCAAATAAGTGGGTTAGGGTTTTACACTTCCACCATGGCATAAGTAGAAATGTTAGAAAAAAACATACAGTACTCTTTGTGGTTGAGAAAAAAATGGTGTATAAGAGATATTTTTATTCAAGACTGTAGGTCCCTCACAATTTATTTTGGAAGTCCTCTCGCAGATTTTTGGCCAACAACGCCAGTTGTTTGAAGCGTAGATGACCAGACATCGTCCATTTGGGAGACATGTCATGCAACATGTGGAGGTGAGGAGTATTTCAGTGAGGAGGTACAAATTGCCATTAGGGAAAGTAGGGTTGTTTCAAAGTCCACAAGTGGATAAGATCAGCAGGTGCACAAACAAACAGTACAGTACTAGGTGACAAAGGAGGTGGCATGTTGTCAAACACAGGACCACTAGGAAACTGGCCAGGAGGCACTGACAAATTCTACCTGGCAGTTCGCCGTCGGAAACTGGAGAAGTCCACATCTTCCTCCTCTAAAGGGGAGTGTGCCTTCCCTGCAGTTGGCAGTGTTTGTATGGGAGGCATCTGAGGCACACACACATCAGAGGCAGATGTGGCTCCCCTGTTCCCACCAGCATTTTATCAGTGCCAGTAAGGCAGCCTGGAAACTCCCTGGAGTCCTACTTGCACTCCAGGGATTCCATGATGTTACGGATGCCCTCCCAGCTGCATGGCAATTTCATTTGTGTCAGATGTAGAGGGCTGTTGTTGGGTCCTCTGCATCATGAAACCAGCAGTGTCAGCTATGCAGTCATCAATCACATGGAGCCAAGAGTAGGTGTCTGGAATAGCTTTTGTTACCCCCATATTTGGGCTCAGACACCTACGGACTCCTTCTAGGGTGCCAGCTATGTTCTCCATCCCCGAATGCACTGCATCAACCATTCGCTGCTGGACTCCTACCACTCGCTGTTGAAACTCAACTTGGGGGCCCTCTGAGTCCTCAGCTGGGATTATACAGCTAAATGGGGCATGTCTTGAGGGTGATGGTTCCTCTGGCGAACCTGCAACATCGTCTTCTCTTCCCACGACCCGAGGAGAAGAATAAAAGGAGTTCAGGAGTAGTTGGAAGGTGTCATCATCCTTGGGGGGCAGGATGGCATCTCCAACAGGTTGGTCATCAAGGACAGGCTGCTCTACAGGAGGAGTTTGTCCCTCTGGAAAGAGATAGAAATATGTCTATATTGATCCATTATAGTTGTATACATAGTTGATTTTGGTGACTTTCAGACTGATTTAGTATTAACTTTCTATTACACAGGGATATGTGAATCATGTGTTATTACAAGGAAATGGGGCCATGTTACACTATTGTTGCCTTTCAAAAGGCAATACTTTTGCATTGTTCACACAACCTTTGTGTAAACAAGGGGGCCTATTTGTGTAATGACATGCAATGCAACCCAGCTAGGCAGCTTGCTGGCCTGCCCTGACTGGAAGAGGGAGTGCTGGTATGGGTCCCATTTGACATATGTTGCTTTTTTGGTTTGTGTCTACACTGATTTGACATTAGCTTCTTGACATCGCTGCTGAGACCATTACAGGATGTCACCAGGGTGACTGCATTCCCTCTAGCCATCAGTTAGCGCCCCAGCACTCACCAAGTACTGTTATTATGTTATGTATTACATATATTCCTGCAGTGTGCCTTTCGCACAGTACAACGCACCAATCTGGCTTGCGGTACTGTCTTGCATGCAGTTTGTGCAATATTGTTGCCTAGGGGACATATTTGACATACATCCACACAACTCTACACTAGGCCTGGGCGGAGCTCGCAGAGTTTCACTCTGCGGAATTCCGAGGAGTTTCCAAAAAACTCCACCCAACTCCAGATTTCCGCAAGCGGGCGGAGGATTCAGAGAGTTGCCCTAATGCCCTTCTGACCAATACAAATGCATTTCACGAAAGCAGTAAGGAAGCATATGAGCTATAAGACAGGCGACATTAAACTTTCCTTGCATCCGTGAAACTTTAAGAGTGTGTTCACTTCTTACGTTTACATGGAGAAGGAAAGTTTCCAGTGTGCAAATGTGAGCTGTGGCTATTGGCTAAATGGTGTGCCGCATGTCAAGGCTCTTGTCACATCAGAGGAAGTCATCAGTGCACCGCCTTGTCACGTGCCACCTCTAATCTCCATTTACATCTGTAGAGGTTTCAGCTCTGCTGCAATGGGAGATAGGCTTCTCATGGAGTTGCGGAGGCGACCTCTTTGACAGTAATGCCTGCACTAATTCTGCTGGAGAACATTGGCTTTTGCTCAGTAGCTAGCAGCCTTACCGCTGCACTGAGCCTCACTAGATTTAGGACTGCTGTTGTGTGGGATCAGTGTCACTCCATCTTAGCAGCATATTATAGAAACTGTTAAAACTACGATAAACACCAAACAAAGTTTAATGTACCCAGGACTCTTTAAAAACCAGGGTTCCACCTAAAAAAATAAAATAAGACACAGACCTTGTATGCACACTGGTATCTATGTGAGGGAGGGAGGCAGCTGAGGGTGCATGTCCTTGTTTTCCTGGCAGTAACAAAAGATGCTTTGTGGTACATGTGCCGCTTTGGAAGCAATCCAGGTTATGTAAAAAGTAGGCGCAACCTTTACACCGATGAGACAGATTGTTCAGCGCTGGAGGTTGAGTACCTGCACTGGATATATATTTATGTGCACCGTTCATGTTATATGTTTGAATATTGATCGCACCGGTTACATTTCTGCTAGCACATTCAGTGTTATGAACTAACTCGTTTTTGAAAGAATGTGTGGATGGCTAGTGTGAATAAATACATTTAGGCTATGGGCTGACAGTTCTTTCAGTCCAGTGGTATTTAAGAACACCCCCGCCCCCACGCAAAAATCGAGTGAGCATTTCAATAATCTGCCTTTGTTGTATGAGAGTTCACTTCTCTGCTGCCTGCTCCTACAATAATAATAGGCTGCCTATTTGGTGAACATCTAGGAGCACAGCCATCACATATCGACATTACACTTGGGAAGAGCTCTATAAGACAAATAAATGGCACACACCTAGCTGGTATATGGGCACAGTATGGCCCCTTCTCTCACTGGACAATAAACATACCTGAGTCAGGTAACTTCTGCCACCGGTATATGTCCGGGCCGGCCATTGACTTTCCTAAACACGCGTTCACAAAGCTTCCTGTTAACATTTAATGCAAGCATGTACATGTAAGCAATGAAGCACACAAGCAGCTCACACCACAACCTGCGTCTGGACTAACATCTTGCTTTCACTGTTCCAGCAAGCAAATTGTGTGTTGTATGTATTCCATTCATGTGCACTCCGACTAGCACTTCAAGAGCCTGACTTTAACAACACGCGTGTTGTATCAACTCAGGCCACTTTTCACAACTTCAGTGAAAGTATTCAAGACTCCAAGGCTCACCCTGATACTACTAACGCAACATGTTCAACATCTTGTGGGTCCAGGGGAAAACCCATTTTGTGGAAGTGAACATAAAAGCAGTAAACACACGTGAACATTCCATTTTACAAAGGACACAGCCTTTCTGCATGAAGCACACTGAAGCAGGACTCACCCGGTCCCAGGAGCAGGATTTGTGCTTGGTGCACTCAGTGAAGATAGTCAGCCTTACAGATACAGGCCCCGGAGATGCATGTGCTTCCTCTCTCTGGCCGACATGATGGGCCCCAAGCTATGGGCCATAAACGCAGGTCTGCCAACTAGGGTGAGCAGGTCTGCTGTGGCATGTGAGGGGAGTGGAGAGTGGAAACGCCAGCAGCACCTCCTCCTCACCAGCTGTGATTTCAAGGGGGCGGACAGGAACGACATAGACTCGCTGGTGAGGGGTCATCCCTTATTTCCGATCGTGCTGCTCGCAGGCTGCTATCAAGTATTCCTTCCCCATTTCTCGCATACATCACTTCCCCCTCCCAGCACTCCACTCCTTCCCTCGGGCTGGTTGCGGCTTCTCCCCAGGTTCTGGCGCCCGACTCCACAGACAGCTTCTTGACTCCTGGGGGGTGCGTGTCAATAAACTCTGCCATGCGACGAAGCACAAATTTTTTGCTGAATTCCGCACTCCAAGCGGAGAGACAAAAACTCTGCGAATCCCACTGGCGGAGCAGAGTCCACCACCCACACCTACTCTACACAGCAAGCAAACTTGCTACACTGCAGGAATGGGTAAGGGCAAGTATGTACTATACTTTCCTTATCTGTGGAATCCAGTAGTTTCCTAGTACACACACAGTCATCTCCAGAGTCCACAACAGTAGACACTGAGTAGCATCTCTGAAGAGGATAGTCACAGTCACACTTGAAAATATGCAACAGCTCATGTTCACTCAATTTCCTCAGAACCCAAAATGTTAATCTTCAGAGTCACGCAAATGTCTTCACTCAGCCCCACTCACTTGTACATGACTCCTCTGTCAATCATCATTCAGACCCAAGGGCTCTACTTAATCTCACACGCTGATAACACCCAGATCATACACTGACTCTCAGGAGACACCAACACCACCAACATTTGTTACCTTATGCCATTGACCAAATGCCTACCTGTATGTGAGAGTAAGGGCTCATACTGAACCGCACAAGATAGTGAGGATATTCAGCAACATGTACCTGTCTGGTTGTCCACACAACTAGGCCCATAAACCTCACCCTCCAACCATCCCATAAACCTGCCCCTCATCCTGGACACCTATCCCACCCTGACACCTCATAATTCCCTGTTTGCCCTCCACTTGCTTTCACATATTTTGCATAGTCAGACTTTTCTTCTCTTGCCTCCCTTTTGACAGCTGTGAGACCATCACCCAGACCTTCATGACATGTAGACTGTAGTACACCAGCGCCCTCTACCACAGCATCTCTGCACAGCTGCTTCACAAGTGTCAAACTCACAAAAACAGCAGTGCCAGACTATTACTCAGCCTACCTTGCAGCACACACATCACACTTCACTTCCTTAAGATACAATGGCACCTCCTTAAGATACAATGGCTCCCCATTCAGACACACTGGCAGTTCAAGATGCTCAGCCACACCTACAAGGCTCTACGCTACCAGGGGCACACCTATGTCACACACCATCTATGCTTTCAACCAACAATCATGTACCTCTGCTGTGCATCACTTGCATTCACCCCCACACCTAATATCCATTTAAGCAATACGGGAGGTAGGGTGGTCTCTTACATGGCTTCCAACACCTGGAAAAACTCTGTATGCTTTATGGTTTAGTGTTACTGACTGTGCACCTGCCTCTTCACGTGATCCTACTTGGAAAGCCTGCACATACTTAGCACCTGAAGACCTTCTCGGTGAGATGTTAATTCTCTGGAAAACCACATTACTTTACATTACATTCCACTTTTGGATGCCTAGACCCAGGACAGGCACACTTGCCTCATGGTGTAAGGGGGGGCCTGCATTGGCACTGACATATCTGCAAAGTTTCCAAGTCTATGCAAGATGTGCTGCTCTAGTCCAGGTTTTGTCCTATGTATTTTGGGAATTATAGTCCTGGGGTATCATGTTGTAGGTAACACTAAAGGTCCCAGGATTCAGAGGACATCCTGGACTGGGGCAACATCACATATAGACCAGAGAAACTTTGCAGGACTGGACAGAAATAAATGTGACTGGCAATAAAATCACGGTTATGTGATGGAGGAAATACTTACCCTTACACATTCACACTGTGCAGCGCAGTGCATTAAAGTGTGCTGCTGCGATGCATGACTGCTTTCCCCATATTTTCCCTTGTTTTCCCTTACCCTGCAGTTCTACCTGATCCTCAACTGCAGCACTGTCCTGTCCTTCCACCAACTCTGTTGGGATGAGTGACGCCATCTGCTCCTCCAATGGCTTCAATGCCGCCTGGACATCAAGTCCTCCTCCCGTCCCCATGGCTGCCCTAAGGTTCCTTGCCAGTTTCTCTTTGGTCCTGTGCTTGTAGTTGTGCCACCTCTTCTTGCACTCCAGCACTATCCTTTTTGTTTGGCTTACACTGTTGATCTTATCCACTAAGGATTGGCATATGGCTTCCTTCTTCCCTAATGGCAATTTGAGGGTGACAAGGAGAAGGTGTTCATTCCTTGTCACCTCAGCTATTAATAATTGTTTCTCTTCCTCACTGAAATTGGTCTTCCTCTTCCCCTGGCCTGCTGTCTGGTTATCTTAGCTGGGGTTGGTGTTGTAGCCCTCCATTTTTTCTGGTTCTTGTGGTCCTGAATTACTTTAGATTCCAATGCGCAATTTTTTTAGGCAAATGTGTCATTTTTGTTTAAGCTTCCAGCCACTCAATGCACTCCGAGTGACTCATAGCTGATGTGGGGCACGTAAAGGTGCTTTATAACACGCAAATCAGCTTTGCGCCACGTAGGTAGCAGTTGCGTTATGACACTTTGCACCATCCTTCCCGCAGATGCGTCGGAATTTTTGACGCAACTTCAGACCATGTACCATGGTGTGCGGTGCCGTAAATACGGCTCATCCATGTCGCAAGAAAGTGCTGTAATGCAACACAAGTTTTTCTGACGCAATGCTGCTACAACGCAGTGTTGAATCAGTTCTCATAAATATGCCCCCTAAGTGTAAAATATGCTACAAACAGTCAATTTGCCTTTAAAATAAAAAATGATAACACTAGTGTTATATTCCCGAGTTAGGCCCATGTAGCAAGGCAGCTTATTCCTTACATTGTCCTAGAAAATAACATTTCAGCGGTGAACTGTTGCACACATTTACAAGCACGACAATGTTGGATTAGTTTCTCTGAGACTACTTTGTTTACACATCCAGCTTTGCACAACATTACCACGATGCCTTGAAGATCATGTACTAGGCCTCTCTACGCATTAGGTACAAAAGTCCTCCTATCCTCATCCAAGGGGCGACAGCGCTATCCACATATCAGTAACATCACTAATCTAGCGCCCACATCATGAAGGCTGCTTTTCATTATAAATAATAGGCATCGCAATAAATTGGTAGAGGAGGCACTAAAGGTCCCTGCATGCTGAGAAATTACCACGCACCGATCTGACATTCCGTGAGGGTCTGCATTGTAGGAGTACGTTAAATTACCATTTTGTATATATGCCTGCATATATTCATTGCTTCAGCACCATGGTAGAAATGTATCTACTGTTTACTCTTTTGGTGCTTGTAATCTCCTTTATTTGCTTCTGTCTCCTAATCATTGCAGCACATTTAATTCATACAAGAATAATGTTGGTTCAATAAATATTTTGAAAATGTCCCACTGTGTATTCTGTATACTTCTCTGGGAGAAAGTAAGCACGAGTTACTGAGCGAAAGATTCTGTACTGTTTCCACGATACCTGAGTGATCAGGGTTGTCATGTTCAGTGGTTGGCAGAAACTGCTCACTTCCTGGTAGGTTAAGGGGGCTTATAGTGTCACTATGAGCTAGCTGGTCTATAGGCCAACATATCCTGCGGGGTGTCCGAAACCAGTCTAGGCACCAAGCCCTTAGTTTATGTTGTCCAAAACATGAGCAGATCCTACGGATTAGTAGGAACTACACGACATGGTGTCACCAACATTGGTAAGGCACTTATTTAACGGTCAAATCTGAGTAGTTCAGTCATGCTTACTCAGAGACCCCTACTCACATTAAACTGGAGACGTCCATAGTGGGAAAAGGGAATCCACCTCGGCTGAGTAGGTACGTCCTATGTATTGACTGTAGGTTTTATCAAGCTTGAAGGATTAAAGAATATTCCCATCTTGTACAAACCGAATCTCAAGAAATTCATTTTCATAAAAACATTTTTCATTTTTACAATGTCCGAACATGGAGAGGACGGTGAAGTACAAGCAGCTACTCTAAATAGTTCAGAAAATTACAGACAGGCAGTTGCTATGAAATTATTACAACATGGCCTCCCGGCAACAGGTGGAAATGTTATCTTTGTGGTTGAGGCACACAAAGCATTCACAACAGAGATATTCTATTCATGGGTTAGATTCCAAGCTGCAGACGCACGCACAAACTTGTTTCACACTTACATTGAAGATGAGACACCAGATGAATACTTTCCATACATGGACATAGAAGTCTTGTTAACTTACCAAGAGCATATAAATTGGTTTAAAGGTGCCCTCACCCACACCACAGAAAACGTGAGACTCGGTATGCTCAGTAAAGAAGGAGCGACCTGGCCGGTTTTAGCTTCGTGTATACCACACCCCGACATTCACAGGTTACCAGCAGCAGAAATGTGCACACTATGCAAAGATTTAGTTAAAATTTATAGAAATCTTACACAATTCATAATGCGAGCACTTATAGTTCAACCTGTGAGAGCTTCTCAGGCTACACAACCTCAATTGGCTACTACAGGTATCAGCCCTCAAATGCTGAATGCCATAATGGGAAAGATTCCCATCAGTCAGGAGCAAGTACTGTTCTGAATAGCACAAAAAACAGGACAGCTTGAAGTGGTTTTTCCCCATACGGGCCCACAAGAAAAACACAGAATTCTAACAATTTGCTTGCCAATGGGGATGGCTCACCCGTTAGAAGATTGTGCCACTTGGGATATCGTATTTGCTACCGTTTACACCAGAACTTATGTTACCCCTTCAATAGCGGTAATACCAGATGTATTGAAACAAATACAGAATGAGTACGGGACAGAACCTGTCCTGGACTTAGGGAAGAAACTAATAAGCAATTTTGCCGACGTTTCTGCAATTATGTTAAGCAACATAAAAGGGGAGGCAGACACGATGGCTAGTCACCAATGCCTGAGGGAATTCACTCCTATACAACAGGAGAGGGAGTTACCTAAGATTTAAGCGGAAATGTACGCTTCTCTAGGAAGAGATAATCTGGGAGCCAGACCTGGGAAACCAGTGGTTCAGGGTAATTCTGAAAAGGATAACTCTAAGCAAGCACCTGATTCTTTTAAAAAGAAATGGGATAATAAACACAAAAATAATAAACAAAAGAAACAACAATCACGGAGTGGATCTCCTCAACGGGAGCACACTGAAAAGAGATACAATCTCAGTTACTGTGATAACATTAGAAAACCTGACAGACATTAGGATACTGATACACGTTCCTCTCGTTTCTTTCAGAACCAATCTGAGAAACGCTCGGAGAGAAGAGAACGATCAGAGCAAAGATCAGAAGAGCAAGTCAAGCCGAAAAGGAGACACATCACACTTCAGACTACATCATCAAAGAAGAAGATGAACAAAAATCTACGAAACCTCAATTTAAAAATAAAAAGTAGCAGGGATTAAGATCAGAAATGCCCAGGCTGCTGAGGTCTCTCTTTCTGAACAGGGAATAGGCAGTAGCGATGTTGGACAGCTCAGCAAAAGTCACAATAGCTAGCCATGACCTGATGGATTTTCTGGAAGTAGTAGCGCTGAGTGAGTATATTATGGTGGAAACACCTGATACAAGAGTAAGTGTCCCACATCGTATACACAAAATAACGCTCCAGATAGAAGGGGACATACAAAGACAGGTGAAGGGTCTCTTTTGGGAGGACCTGACACATGGTTAAGACATTCATTTGGCTGAAAAGGATTGGCCACCTGAGTTCGTAATAGATTGCCCAATGGGGGAAGAAGTAATTCTACCTGCTTTCTCTGACCTCATAGCAGAATCAGTTAAAAACGTATACCCGCAGGAGCGGGCGTAAGTTTTAGCGCCTGCTCTATACCGCAATCATGTTTGGTGGGATGATGAGTCTCCTCATCGTGAGATCCCATTAAAAATGATCCCTCAACCACAGAGACAGTACCTAATTAAACATGAAGCAAAGAAACAAGTCAGAGAGATCTTAGATCAACTTGAGTACCAGTGTGTAATAGAGACTTGTACCTCATCTATGAATAATTCTTTGTTTCCCTTAATGAAACCTGACAATTCATATCATTTAGTCTTAGATTGAAGACATTTAAATGCATCCACACGGACATTTGCAGTACAAAATGCACACAGTGCCGCACTAATGAATAACATAGTGCGGACGAACTACAAAACAACACTAGACATCTCAAATGTTTTTTTCTGCCAGAATATAGCGCCTGGAAGTAGATATGTGACCGCATTTTCCACTGTAGGGTCTGAGCGACAATTTTGTTATTTCCCACAAGGGAATAAGAATAGCCCTGGGCTGTTTTCATCCAGAGTAACAGAGTTACTTCAAAATATTGATGAGGAGGCGGTGTCCTATGTAGAGAATATTTATCTGACAGACGATTAATTAATGGAACATGTGGCTAGAGTGAACAACATAATAGTGGGGCTTGCTTACCTGGACTACAAATGTAATTTAAAAAAATCTAAAATAGCTCACCTCAGGGTCCTGTTTTTGGGATACGAGTTATCAAGTGAAGGCAAAAGCCTGGCAACACATTTTTTAGAAAAATGTGCATTGCTCCAACCTCCAACAACTCTTAAAAGACTACAATCCATTTTAGGATTTTTGA
Organism: Calotriton arnoldi; assembly: GCA_963921515.1. Classification (NCBI taxonomy): domain Eukaryota; kingdom Metazoa; phylum Chordata; class Amphibia; order Caudata; family Salamandridae; genus Calotriton; species Calotriton arnoldi. The sequence goes on along the minus strand of CAWUFW010021757.1, from coordinate 42,382 downwards.
ATTTTGGCAGAACTTACATTTTGGATTACACAGAAAAGGTTAAACCATTCTACAACTTAATTAGATCTGATTTTTCAGTACAACACTAGACACAGGAACACACTGATATTTTGCGCTCCGTACAAGCTGACATGCTAGCTTCCAGGCATTTACACACATAATTAACACGGCCAAGAGAATCGCAGATGCACTCCTGATCAGGATACAAACAGCAGAGGGGGCTATTAAGGTCATTGTACAAACAGCAGCATTTAAAAGTAAGCTGGCTGAAATAAATGCAGAGATAGCAGATAATCGGGAGTATCTTATGAAACAAAAAATTTCAAAACTTCAGAAGGATATCCAGAAATTCTCTACTGAGAAAGTATATCCATATTTAAAAGCAGATTATACTGCTGGAGCCATTGGTTATTCCTCTGATGAGGGTTCTGCTTCATCACGTAGGGGATCTTCTTCCAACAGTGACTCCAGCACTGGCAGTTGGAATAATAGAAGATATCGACCGTCTCAACATCAGATGTTTCCCCCTTATAACTTACCCTCATATCAGGGACCACCCTACTGGCAGTTTCCTATGTACCAACAAGGCCCCCACCCTTCTTCCAGACCGGGGCTGAGCCACCTTTTAGACAGAGGTTGGGGCAGAGGAAGAGGGCGCAGAAGAGGTCAAAAAGAGTCCAATGGCGGGATCAACCAGCTCGATCAGTAGAGACCAGGAGTCAAACCAGGGGAAGAGAAATTAATCATTAACCTCTCCTTGAGAGCCCTCTCACCCATAGAAGAGAGGGTCCTACAGAAAGGTCTGGGCTATATTCCAACCCCTAAAAATGACAAATTTCGAGACATATGCGAAGTACAGGGGTTCTTCCGCAAAATTCGTTTACAAGCCTACTTCCAAGATCAAACACCACTACCTACTAACGACTCTGGTTTACACAAACCTTCTACCTTTACACCAAATAGTAGTATGATTCCTCACAAAGTGTTGACTTTCGAGCAAGCAGTGTTGAAAGATCTAAACAGCATGACAACTACTGCTCCATTCCATAACCTATCCTGTGACGAAACTACTGCCATTAAAACCTTATCGAGTGATGCCAGCATCACCATTAAACAGGCAGATAAAGGAGGGGCAATAGTGATTATGTCCACATTGGACTACGATATGGAATGCCAGAGACAATTGAGTGACAGGAGATATTACACTCCTATAAGGGAAGATCCTACTCCGAGATTGAGTAGAATTATTTCCACTTTGGTTTTCACTGCAGAATCACAAGGGTGGATCACCAAGAAGGAAGCTGATTTCCTGGTAACAAAAGAACCTATAACCCCTATTTCTACTGCCTTCCCAAAATTCACAAGAACACTGTTCCGGTCCCGGGACGTCCCATCGTGTCAGGGATCGGCTCTATTTTGGAACCTCTATCCAAATTTGTTGACCACTTCATACAACCATTGGTCAGGGCAACTCCCTCCTTCATCAGGGATACCACAGATGTCCTACGTCTACTCGAGGGCACTCAACATCCAGAATCAGTAGACCTACTGGTCACACTGGATGTTGAGGCTCTATATACCAATATCCCTCAAAGGGCTACTCTTGAAGTGATTGAAGATGCATTGGTCAGCAGTGAGTGGTACTCACCGACACCTGTGGCCTTCATACTGGAATGTGCCACTTTAGCGCTTACAGAGAATTTCTTTGAATATGACACTCAATTATATCATCAAACACAGGGCACTTCGATGGGCAGTACATTTGCGCCAAGTCTGGCATGTATGTACATGTCAGCATTCGAGGAAAGAGAGATTTTTAGTCCCAGAAATCCATATACGACCAATGTGCTCATGTGGAAAAGATTTATTGATGATATCTTGATCCTGTGGAAAGGAGAACAAACTACATGTGATGAGTTCTGCACATGGATTAATACCTTGAACCCTTATCTGAGATTCACAAGCACGATCTCTGAGACTGAAATTCCCTTTCTTGACTTATTGGTCAGACTAGAGGGGATAACATCTCCACAACCCTCTATCGTAAACCGACCGATAGGAACAGCCTCCTACTTTTCAGTAGCCATCATCCTAGGGCCCTGAGACAGAACTTACCCTTTGGACAGTTCCTACGTATTAGAAGGAACTGTAGCACGTTAACTGACTACAAAAAGGAGTCTGACACACTAAAGAAAGACCTTCTCCAGCGGGATTACCCTAGACAGGTTATTGACACCGCATACAAAAGAGCGCAAAACAACAATCGTGAGACCCTGTTAGAAGAGAGGATTAAAGAACCTGATACGACCATCACGTGTGTTACTACATATACCCCAGATTCTAACAGGATAAAGAAAATAATCCGCAAACATTGGGGTATCCTCAACACAGGAACTCTTAACTTATCCACACCAAGGTTTGCGTTTAAACGATCTAGTAACATCAAGGATTTGTTAATCCACACAAGACCGAAGAAACAACAGAGCAAAGTTCAAAGAACTTTGTGGGATTTACCCCCGGTCATGGGGCATTACCCGTGCGGTTCATGCTCCGTTTGCCACCTCACTAAAGTTACTAAAGAAATGAGGTTTCCCAATGAGTTCAGCTGGAAGATAAGTACACACACAAATTGCAACACCAATAATTGCATATATATATTGAAGTGCAAATGTGATTTGTTGTATATTGGCATGACCTCAAGGCCGGTTAAAATCCGGATAATGGAACATAGGAGCAACTTTAGGTGTCTGAAGAACAATACTAAAATGACCACCCATTTCAAAGAGGTACAACACTCACCTGACTCTTTTGAATGGGGTGTATTAGAGACACATCCGGGGATATCCCAGAATGCACTGCTTCGGATTGAACAACGGTGGGTCCTACGATTGGCTACTGACCAGTCAGGGCTCAATGAAAATATCCCTTGGAGTCTCCTGACTTGATCGTTATCAAGGATTCAGCGATAATTCCACCTACACTGAGACATCCCAGCAACATATGAACTACTGTAGTTGGTTGTAGTATGCAACACGGCATATATCACACATAGGGGACCTCCCCTTGGCCTGCCCACTTGCACACAACTTGTATGAACCAGCTCGCGTTTTCAGGAGTACATCTTTATTTTCCTAACCATAGCTGATTGCAACGCTTTTTTGGATACCAGCATGGTCGGTGTATATATATGGCTACAGCTTTGTTATTTCACCATACCCCAGCTGGTTGTGAAGCACTTTGGGGTACCAGTATATTTAACTACTAATTATAAAACCCTATCACCCTACTCCCCAACCCTCTGCTTTGTGCCTCTATGAGCACCGTCATTGGGTCAGTTTATGCCTTTGGGGCCAAAGAGTAGCAATATGGAACTCAAACTCATTACCATCATTATTGTGGAAATGCGGCAAGCCTCCGGTTTCAGTAGATGTGGTTTAGTTGGTCTGCGGTGCATGAGGGTTACCCAAGATGGCGCCCGCCATTAAGCTCGCGCTCTAGTTGTGATTTGACTCGGCGGTGGTTTACCCGGAAGTCCCGCCCCTCACCGCCGGCCGAGCGCGAGTACTTATACGCGATTAATTTACAATCGGGTACATTGCCCGGACCGGCTGTGTGAGGGTAGGACGTCCGCCGCCTTGTTCCTGAGTAACCGTAAGTGATGCGATTCTGCCTCTTAGCCCTGCCCGGGCTCCTTACACTACCGGCACCCTTCCGGTGCTGTGGGTTGAAGCTTGGTTGATGCGGCGATATTTGTGGCCCCTTGTGCTCCTCTCCCGATAAACACACGTGTTGGAGCATTGGCTCTGTAGGCAGCACTGGTTCCCATTTTTCCCGCTTTTGACTCCTCGTTTCCAACTTGTCACACGGGGGAAGGTTAGTTTCTGTCAATATGCCTGTTGCAGCACTGACTGTTTGGTCCTGTCACGTTGCTGCAAGTGACCCCGTTCTCCACCTTGGTGAATGTCGGGGACACTGGCTGGCGCGCTGATTAGAGTCCCAGCCTTGCTGCACAGTCCCTGGGCACCACTAGCAATTAGTGTGCCCCTTATTGGATTCCTGACATAGCTATTTGATGAGATACATACAGGGCAGTCCTGCTGGGTGCCCTTGCGCAGCGGTTGGCTTGCTCCACCTCCAGGCTATTGAACCTGGGTTCAGTTGTTTCTTTTCAATAATTTTGAACATTATTATTTATGTCCTTTTTTCCTCCTCATTAGGACACTACATTTTAGTGTCTACACCAGCCGGTACTGATGCCGTGCATCCTTGACCCTAATAGGGTGAGTTTCTAGATGGTTGCTCTCGCTCTCTCTCTCTCTTTTTAGCTGCTCAGTTGGAAGACGCATTACTGGTTGTTATGATACTGAATACTCACATTAAGCATGCCACGAGTCACTTGTGTTCAGCATGCTTGAGTTGCATCAATAACACCATGTGGTGCTTTTATTGTCTTTGTTTTTTATTTAGAACAGAATACCTTGACATTTAACGTTATTGTTGTTGTTCTGTTTTTTTGCAGGTTGTGTTTTTTGATCTACAGGTACCACTTTTTAGGGTGCTGTAATGGTGGTCACTAATTTATTTCATTTCATTGTTGACCACTACCATTAAGTGTAGGTAGATCGTCGTTGGTCCTGAAGAATTGCCATTTAATATATTGTCAGGCAAGAAACATGTTGACCTTTTTACAAACGCATAAATCTCTACATCCTTAGAGTGGAGATAAGCGTCTTGTTTTCTCTTTAACCAGGGTAGGGGCCACGTTTAATAAAATTATTTTGAGTGGACCACCTCCCTTTTTATTTCCCTACACATCTATATCACCTACACTGTTTTAGGGCCCTCACACGCACTTCACCCACCGGCATATGGAATAAAGATCTCCGCCAAGGAGGCCCCATCACGGGTGCCGATCGGGATTGCAGCGCCGACCCGATAAGGAGCAGACCCGATGATGAAGCATGACACCTAGCAGGCTGGGTGTTTGAGGGTCTTTTCCAAGAGGAGAGGATTCTTCTCCCCACTTTTTACTACTCCACATCTCTATGTGGAGTTCCTATATTGATAAAAAACACTTCCTCCTGCTTTTAATATCAGGAACTGCATACCAATTGTGTTGTTGATTTACACACACGTGTCAAGACAACTAACCCGGTGATCCGTGTAGTTGCTGGACCAACCGGGTACACCTATATCACTTTCAATTAAGGTGATACGGTACCTATAGCATACAAATCACATTTGTACACAAACGCTGAAATGCGTTTTGCACCCACTCAGAAAATTCTCACAGCTGTACAGACTACTGTAATGGGAGAGAGAGCCCTGGTTCAGGGAAAACGCGTAATTGTTGTTACCCCAGTACTGTCCCTAGAGGCGTTACAAAAGCAAGCATTCCGAATGCTAAGGCTCTACATCCAAGATGAATTCAATGGGCTAACTCTCTCACTGCAACAGATGTAGACTACAGATTTGATGCTACATTACAAACACAAGCATTCCTGCAGTATGAATAAGAATATCCTTTGCCAAATTAAATATTGCCTCCGGATCGCTATGAATGTATCATTTATACTGATGGATCTGCTCAACCTGCTGTAGGATCGAAACAGCAATATTCTGCGACATTCAAAATAGTAAAAGGGCGCATGCGAGACGGAAAGTTTATTCCTGAAAAACCACACACACAGTCCCTAGGGGACTGTACAGCGCAGCTGGAAGAACTAAAAGCCCTGATACTGGCACTACAAAATACAAATCGCGAATTCCCCACACTTATAGTGTGTGATTCATTTTACTGTGTCCAGTATTACAATGAATACCTTCACTATTGGGGCCAAAATGGGTTTCAAGATTCCAAGGGTGGTACAATCAAGCACAAGATGCTTTGGGAACAAGTGGCAAAACTGAAAGAAGGCCTGCCACGGACTCATGTTATTCATACATTGAGTCATCAGCATGCTGGCGTTCACGTTGAAGGGAATTCAATGGTGAATGAAGCCGCCAAGGCAATAGTGCGAACTGCTGCCGTTGCTGCAATCACTCGTTCTAGTATGAGGATAGATGGAACAAGTATGATAGTTGTCAGTGCCACACGCAACAGCTCAGCATCGCCAAAAGGTTTTCCACTCAATTACGCCTACAAGTTAGATGCACAAAATATTCTGTATGCTCAGATTCCAGGAGTGGGGGATAGAGTAATATCAAACACTGATTGTAGATTGGGATTGATACTAGCTGCACATGAGGCTTTGGGTTCAGCACATGCAGGGATTACTGCTACGGCTTCATTACTGAACCAGCGCTACTGGTGGCTACGTCTCACTAAGCAGACCAAGGACTTTGTCCTCAAATGCAACATCTGCCAGCAGATGAAAGGCTCCACCGTAGCATGTTATGTTATGTTATGTTAATAATGTTTTATAAAGCGCTCGTTCACCGGTTGGTTTCTTGGCGCTGAGTCTAGAAAGTGCCGGAAGGTTTAACAGATCAATTGTAAGCCTGAGTGTACAACCAAGTTTTAAGCAATTTTCTGAAATTCAGTAGATCAGTAGTGGACCTGATTTCCAGAGGGATAGAATTCCATAACTTAGGGGCCAGAGTTGCAAACCTGGCTCCTCCTTGTCGTTTTAACTTAAAGGTAGGTGTTGACAGTAGCTGGAGGTGGGCCGAGCGAAGGTTCCGTGAGGGAGAGTACCTGGAAATGAGACTGTCTATGAATCCAGGACCCTGACCATGCAGTGACTTGAATACCAGGCAACCGATCTTAAATACACAGCGTTGGGGCATGGGGAGCCAGTGCAGTTCCCTCAAAAGGGGGGAGGCATGATGCCACCTAGGTTGCCTGTAGATCAGTCTAGCCACCTGGTTCTGAACTATCTGCAGCCGTTTCATAAGACCAGCTGGTAATCCAAGATAGATTGCGTTGGAGTAATCTAGGCGAGATAAAACCATAGCCATTACAACCTGTATCAGCGCAGCTTGGGTCAGCAACCTACTTATCTTTCTGATTTTACGCAGCTGGTAGGCACAGGAAGAGATAACAAATCCCACATGCGTCTTTAGAGACAGGTCATTAGATATTATGACTCCGAGGCTCTTGGCAGATGAAGAAGGGGTGGGAGGGGGTCCTAGTTCTCCTGGCCAATAATGGGGTCCCCAGAATTTCTGGCATGTCCACAGCAAACACCTTTATTGATCTCAGACAAACCACTTGCATGTGTCTATTTGAATCACTGAGGCCCCCTTACACTCTGATGGGGCTTACAAGTACATCTTGGTGGCAGTGGATTTATGCTCTAGATTCCTATGGGTTTGGCCCAAGAGCTCGGTTGATGCCTGAACTGTTATAAAGGATTTGCGAGCCTTTATAAGGACATACGCAATTGGCACGTTACATTCTGACCACGACCCTGCGTTTAGCTCTCTGGCTTACAAAGAAGCTAAGGGAAGTTTGGGTGTGGTCTTGCGGTACTCCTCTCCATATCATCCTGACCTCCTGTCTGGGCTAACTCTCTCCCCTGCAGCTCTGCAGTTTCGTTGCCTCGCCACAGTGCTCAGCCCTCCTCCAGGTGAGGGTTCGCGCCTGCAACCTCCAGCCTTCCGCCCTCCATCCTCAGCGCGGCTCCTGCCCCCCGCCTGCCTGGTGTCCCCTGCTCACCCTCTTGGTTTCCTTATCGGGTCCCCCTTAAATTTATTTCAAGTTTATTTTTAAGTTTATTTCTAAGCTTATTTTTAAGCTTTATTTGTTTTTCTCCCTCTGCCGGTTTCCCACCGCTGCTGCCCCTGCGGCCCCTCCCCCCTGCTCAGCCCCCACTCCCGCCTCCCAGACTCACGTCCCGCCCCCCTCCCCTACTTAATGGCGGCCGCTGGGGGGAGCGCGAGTAAGACCCTGACCTCCTGTCTGGGCTAACTCTCTCTGCTGCAGCTCCGCAGTTTTGTTGCCTCGCTGCAGCGCTCAGCCCTCCTGCAGGTGAGGGTTCGCGCCTGCAGCCTCCAGCCTTCCGCCCTCCAGCCTCAGCGCGGCTCCTGCCCCCGCCTGCCTGGTGTCCCCTGCTCGCCCTCTTGGTTTCCTTCTCAGGTCCCCCTTAAATTTATTTCAAGTTTATTTTTAAGTTTATTTCTAAGCTTATTTTTAAGCTTTATTTGTTTTCTCCCTCCGCCGGTTTCCCGCCGCTGCTGCCTCTGCGGCCCCTCCCCCCTGCTCAGCCCCCGCTCCCGCCTCCCAGACTCGTGTCCCACCCCCCTCCCCTACTTCATGGTGGCTGCTGCGCGGTCTCGCCACTGGCATGCCGAAGGCGCGCCATAGGCAAGCCCGTCTGTGCCCGTCCGCGACCCGACCGTGGCCAGCACCAGGAACCCTGGCTCTACGGCCCCCCACCGCTACACGGCCGCCCTCCTCACACTCAACCCCGGGAGAGACCACCACTGCCAGAGATCGACGCCGAACACCACCCATGGCCAGTTCTCCTGCCGACACTGCCGACTATCCTTCACCATCAACAGCTCTCCCACGACCGCAGAACCCACGACACCCGCACCACTGAAGCCCTGATGTGCATCCTCCTCAACGTACGCTCCCTCCACAGACATGCCGTAGAGATCAGGGACCTGCTCGACACCCTCTCGCCTGATGTCACCTTCTTCACGGAAACATGGCCCAACGCCACCTCCGCCCCCGACATCGCCGCCGCCATCCCTGACAGATACAAGATCCAAAGAAAGGACCACCCCCTCCGCCCAGGAGGGGGACTCGCCATCGCACACAAGAGCTCCCTTCGACTCTCCACCTCCAGCACGAGCGACCCCTTCTCCAACACAGAGCACCTCCACTTCCAGATCCAAACCAGCCCCAGACCCTCATCCACAGACCCCCCGGACCACGCGCCTCTTCCGCTACCACCATTGCTGACCTCGCCGCACCCCACGCCATCACCTCCACGCACTACATTCTCATCGGAGACCTGAATTTCCACCTCGACAACCACAGCGACCCCGACTCCACCACCCCTCTTGAAACTTCGCCAACCTCGGACTGAAGCAGCTCGTCACCACCCCTACCCACAGAGCCGGACACACCCTGGACCCCATCTTTGCAGGAGGGACAAACACCCACTTCAGCCACACCACGCAGCCCCTCTGGACAGACCACCACTGCGTACACTTCACCTTCACCACCACCACCGCACCCAAACCTGCCCCGAGCCCGCCACGAAGAAACTGGAGCAAGATCACAGAGGAACACCTCAACACCACCCTCCTCCACGACCCCCCCTCCGCCACGACCAATGCCAACTCCGCAGCCAAAGAGCTACCCCGCTGGATCGCCAACTGCGCCGACAAGCTCGCACCCCTCCGCCACCCCGTCAAACAACGCCCCCTGAAGGCCGCCTGGTTCACCACCGACCTCCAAGAAGCCAGGCACTCCTGCAGACGCCTCGAGAAACTCTGGCGGAGCAAGAAAACCACCGAAGACCAGAACAACTACAGGAACGCCATGAACGAATACCACCAGCACATAAGAACCACCAAGCGGGCTTTTATCAAGAACAAAATCCCCACCAGCGCAAGCAACGCAAAAGAACTCTTCAAAGTCATTCAGCAGTTCTCCAAAACCCCCAGCGAAGCCACGGACATCACACTTTCTCAGGACCTCTGCAACAAGCTCAGCTCCTACTTCCACCTGAAAATCAAGGCCCTCTACGACAACTTCAGCAAACAGACTCCGGACACCGCACCCCTCCCCACCACCGGCAACCTGCCGACCATCACCAACTGGAAACCTGCCACCACTGAAGACACCACCACGACCATGAAGAACACCCACTCAGGAGCCCCCACGGACTCCTGCCCACCGCACATCTACCACAGAGCCGCCGCCGCCATAGCACCCGAACTAGGCCGGACCATCAACGCCTCCCTCGACTCCGGCATCTTCCCTGATGACTGGAAGCAGGCAGAGGTCAAGCCCCTCCTCAAGAAACCCTCGGCCGACCCGAGGGACCTGAAAAACTACTGGCCCATCTCTCTCCTTCCCTTCGCAGCCAAAGTCACTGAGAGATTCATCAACACCCAACTGACCACCTTCATCGAAGAGAACGCCATCCTCGACCCCTCCCACTCCGGATTTTGCAGCAACCACAGCACCGAGACCGCCCTCCTTGCCGCCACTGATGACATCCGCATGCTGCTCGACCAGGGCCACACTGCGGCCCTCATCCTACTAGACCTCTCCGCAGCCTTCGACACCATCTCCCAACGGCCCCTTGCAGCCAGACTCCACGACGCCGGTATACAGGGAAACGCCCTTGACTGTCTCTGCTCCTTTCTCTCCGGCAGAACCCAAAGGATCAGACTCCCTCCCTTCCTCTCCAAACCTACTGAGATCAACTGTGGAGTACCCCAAGGATCCTCGCTCAGCCCCACGCTCTTCAACATCTACATGGCCCTTCTCGCCGCCATCGTCAGACAACATGGGCTCAGCATAGTATCCTACGCCGACGACACCCAGCTCATCCTCTCTCTCACGAAAAACCCCGAAGACACCAGACTCAGCTTCCAAGAAGGAATGAAAGATGTCGCAGCCTGGATGAGCAACAGGGTACCGGGTGGCATGGTCCACCAAGACCAGGATGAACCTGTTGCCCATGGCTGTCTTGGGATCCAGAGGCCCCACAATGTCAATGCCCACCCTTTCAATGGGGGTGCTGACCACAGGGAATGGCTGGAGAGGAGCCTTGCGCTTCCTCCCACTCTTTCCACTTGCCTGGCAAGTCTGACAGGTCCTGCAATGAGTGTCTGAACTCTTGCGCATTTGGGGCCAATAAAAATGGGTGACAAACCTTTCAAGTCTTGTTCTGCCCCAAATGTCCTGCTAAAGGCACATCATGAGCCAGCCCCAGTAGGAAGGCTCTGAAGCGCTGGGGTACCACCAGCACACGGGCTGACCCAGGCTCAGCAACCTTAGGCTCACTATACAGGAGACCATTCTCCCAGTAGATCCAATGTGATCCAGACTGATCACCTGCTGCCTGGTTTGCAGCCTGCTGCCGCAAACCCACAAGAGAAGGGCACTTGTTCTGCTCCTCACAGAACTCTTCCCTGGAGGGACCTCCTTCCTGCTGCCAATGGGTCAGCTCAGGCAGGTCTCCCAGTTCAGCAATCTCTTCCCCAGTAGGCTCCAGGGCATCCCCTCAGGGTCCGCCACCTCCTGGGCCGTGGGAACCTCAGGGCCGGTTTCCCGGGCCCCTACCTCTTCTCTTTAAGGCAGGCACCTGGGCCATTTTCTCAGGCTCCAGGTCCTCTTGAACACCCTTACTGGCTGCCATAGACCGAGTGGTCACGCAGGCCCACTCAGGCAAACCCAACATCTCTAAATGAGCTCTCCGCTCCACCTTAGCCCAAGGGGAGCTCTCCAAATCGTTACCTAACAGACATTCAACAGGCATGGCTGGCCTCACAGCGACTTGAAGAGTCCCTGAGACCCCCCCCCACTCAAAGGGAACCTGTGCCACCTTGTCATCGGCAACAACTGGGTAAAATGCATTTGGGACTACCTGCTCTTCAGATACCAACCGACAACTGACAGCTGTCACACTGGCTCCGGTGTCTCTAAGAGCTTCCACCCTCTTGCCATTGATGGTCACCCTCTGCCTGTATTTTTTAGTGTTATCAGGCAGTTGGGTCCTGGGGACCACCTCACAGTCTCCTAAAGAGACAAGGGACATCTCTGCGGGACCCCACCCACCCTGGGCACCCATCTCCTCCCCCAGGGCTATACTAGCCAACTGCGGTGGTGGTGCACCAGTGGGTGCTGTCTTCCCATACAAGGGACATCTAGCATCATAAGAACAGTGGCCTACTAGACCACACTTAAAACAGGTCTTGGGCCCCTTGTGAACAGGCTTATCTGTCGGGGCCACTGCCTTCTTCTCAGGGGAGGCTGGGAACCTTCCCCTTGGTTCCCTTGGGGATTACTTTGGGGCCCTTTCTGGAACTCCCTCTGTTTACCCTTGTCCCCCACTCTTCTGCTGGGGACCCTGCCCACCTTTGGCGAAGTATCCCACATGACCCTTCTGGACCCGGGTGCTCACCCAACGGTCCGCCTCCTCAGCAAGCTTCCTAGGGTTAGTCAGCTTGCTATCAATAAGATGCTGGCGTAGCTCTGGAAAACAGTTATTTGACAAGTGCTCCCATGCAAGCAAATCATAGAGCACCTCAAAATTATCCACTTTGCTACCCTTCACCCAACCATCCAATGCTCTGCAAAAGAAAGACACATATTCCACCCAAGTGGTAGACTCCAGTTTTCTGCAATTTCTAAACCTTTGTCTATATAGCTCTGGGGTCAAACCAAATCTGGACATTAGGGCTCCCTTCATGTGGGTATAGGACATCTGCTCCTCTGTAGGCAAATCCAACAAAGTGTCCCTCCCATCACTAACAAAGCGGCCCCACAACCCCGCTCCCCAATCCTTCTAAGGGACCCGGTGGGCCAACATTGCAGCTTCATAAGCCCTAAACCACTGACCAATATCCTCATTCTTGTGGAAATCTTTAACTACATCTTTGGGAATGTAGGTTCTTGCTTCTACATGCATTGGCGGTGTGCTGCCACCAGAGGGAGGAACCTCTAACTTCTTGGCCTTGAGTTCCAATTCCCTCAATCCTCTCTCATGCTCAAAATGCATTCTCTTTTCCTCTAAGGCTAACTTCTTCATTTCTAACTCTATCCTAAGCTCTATTTTCTTGCTCTCTATGTCTTTCTGACCATCCATTTTGAGCCTAGCTAGCTCCAATTTATGCATCCTCTCCCTTGCTCTGTCCTCCAGCTCTCTTGGGGACAACCCTTTGGAAGAAACACTGCTGCCCGCCCCTGAAGGTGCTTTCCCTCCAGTTGGGCCCACTGGCCCCTCAAGGTGCTCATTCAAATCCTCTGCCTCCATTACTGGCTCCTCAGGATGCTCACTGGCATTCCTAGATTCTACCCAGGCCCTCAGCGCCTTTTGGTATTCCTCTTTCCTGGTGAGGCCTTTCACAGAGATTTTAAATTTCTTGCACAAAGCTTTGAGATAAGGCACAGTGTAAGTATCAATTCTCTCTTCTTCCAAAACAATGTCTACAGATACTATGGATGCTGTCTTGCTCATGGTAGCAAAAAGACTGGCAGTTCTCAAGAATCAAAAATAGAAAAGAAGTTCCAAGGAAAAAAATTCTCAAAAAGTATGTGGTTGCGTTATGGTCTGCACTCACTAGTAGTGTACACCAATCACTGTATATGAATCACAAATGCAAGTCCAAATCCTCACCGCTGACCACCAATGTTAGATTTGGGGGTCTCTAGTTGGCATAGGTAGGTACCTGTGACAAATAGGGACCCTTGCGTCTAGTCAGGGTGAGGGGCTACACTCCTAAAATAACCCCTGCTCACCCCTTGGTAGCTTGGCACGAGCAGGCAGGCTTATCTCAGAGGCAGTGTGTAAAGCATTTGTGAACACATACAGTAATACAGTGACAACACTACAGATGGACACCACACAGGTTGTATTATAAAAATAGTATTTTTATATAGACTTAACACAAGACCAAATGACAAAAATCCACAATACTGTACTCAAAAATAGACTTTAGAATGTTATAAAATAGTTCAGTTCTCTCAAGTTGTAGATGCAACACTTTACTCTCAATGTACCTTGAATGCGTAACGCAACGAAAACAAAAGGGTCGCAGGGAAGGTGATGCGTCGGTTCCGTACACTCAGGGAGTGGATGCGTCGGTTCCTTACTGCTGCGCAGGGGAGTTGATGCTCGCTTCCTTACTGTGTGGGGAGTTGATGCGTCGGTTTCTTACTGCTCTCCGGTGCGATGCGACAGATGGCACCTCGATGCGATACTCTTCTCCGGTGCGATGCGATAAAAATGGCGTCTTGGCTGCGATGCGACAACGTTGATGCGATGCGTGCACGCCCGACGGCCGTGCGGCGACTCGATGATCTTTGGAGCCCTGCGACGCGCTTCTCCGGTGATGCGACGATGTCCTCTGTGGCAGCGTCCCCCTTCTCCGGCGATGCGCCACGCTTCGGCGATGCGATGATGACAGCGGCAGCGGCGTCTCGCTTCCTCGGCGATGCGATGACAGCAGCTGCAGCGGCGATACGCTTCTCGTTGTTGCGTCGCGCTTCCAGCTCCCAGCGACACACAGTCTCTCAGAAGGCCCAGCACAGCAGCAGGCACTTCAATTCCCAGCAAGGGAATTCAGGGGGGAGCTGGTTGGTGAAGTCTTGTATCCCTGAGACTTCAGGCAGGAGGCAAGCTCTAGTTCAAGCCCTTGGAGATTCTTCTTCAAGTTGATAGAAAGCACACTCAGTCCTTTTCTCCTTTCTTTGGCAATGAAGCAACAACTGCAGGCCAACCCCCAAACACACAGCACAGGGGTAGTCTCCTCCTTCAGCTTCCTGGTTCTTCTCCTCAGCAAAGGTTCGTCTTGATTCCCAGAAGTGATCTAATTTCCTAGGGGTCTGGGTCCCCTTTTTATACTCAGTTTCTCTTTGTTCTCTGAAGGCAGAGAGGCCTCTGCCTAGTCCAAAACCAGTTCTGGTCAGTCCTGGAGCACTTTGTTTTTCTGACTCCTTCTTTCCTTTCAGAATGTGGGGCAGAGTGCTCAGCCGCCCGCAGGAGGTGGAGCCAGCATTGTGGAAGGCAGGCACAGCCCTATTCAGACCCAGGTGCAACTCCTCCCTCCACTCTGGATGCAGATCTTTCTATTCAGCCCTGCGCTGACTCACCCTGTCTCCTTTAGCCACCCCCAGCCCCTGTCACTCAATCTCCAGACAAGGAATACACAACCTAGCAGAGGCAGGCTTGGATAGTTAGGCAAGAAAATACCTACTTTCTAAAAGTGGTATTTTCAAACACAGAATGTTAAAACCAACTTCACTAAAAGATGTATTTTATCATTCTGAGTTCAGGCGTACTAAACTTGAATTTCTACCGGGTTCCCTGAGTCAGTTAGGATTATAAGATGTAATAATCTAACTGCCCATTCTGGCCTATGGGGAACAGGTAGCCTTGCAATAGTGAAAAACGAAAATGGCTGTAATTCACTATTAGGACAAGCCACACACACCAGGGCATGTCCTACCTTTTACCTACAATGCACCCTGCCCTTGGGCCTACCTTAGGGGTGACTAATATGTATAAAAGGGAAGGTTTAGGGACTGGCAAGTGGGTACACTGGCCCAGTCAACATGGCAGTACCAGACTGCCCACAGGCTCTGCAATGGCAGGCCTGAGACACACTTTACAAGCTGCTCAGGTGGGTGGCACAACCAGTGCTGCAAGCCCACCAGCAGCATTTGATTTACAAGCCCTGGGCACACGCAGTGCACTGTACTAGGGTCTGACAGTAAGCCAAACAAGCCAATCATGGAGTCACTAATCCATACATCAATTTACCATAGGGAGCACTTGCACTGTGGCACTGAACAGCAGTGGCACAGTGCCCAAAAGCATCTAAAACCAGCAAAAACATAAGAGGCAACAGCAAAAAATGGAAGGGAGACCCACGCCAATGGTGCCAGGTCTAACACGAACTTGTCCTGTTATCTGAAAGGTTCCCCAGCTGCTATCTGAAGGGTTCCCCAGCTGCCGTGATACGTCCGGTTTTCAAACTGCTCTCAAATGGGAGCTACTTGATGATGAATGATCACGGTTGCTGAGGAATGGAACCGGGTATCCCTTATCTGGTGACGGTTAATTCCTTAGTCACTTGTTGTACACAAGTACTGTTTGCACCTGCCCGCAAAATTAGGGAGGCAGCGCTGTGGCCTTCGATACATGTTTCCAACATACTCTAGATTCCCTTAGCAGACTGAAAGTCATGCTTTTTCAACAAGATGTGGCCTTAACTTCAGCCAGAGTGACATTTGATCTCCAGGTTGCAAGGTCCTCGTCTGAGATACAGAAACTACTCCACACTAACTTCTGGCTGCGTTTTGGGGAGCTAGTCCATCGTATCTTTAACTTTCTGATACTAGAGAAATAGTGCATTTTTAAAATGTATCAGCTCTGGACTGGTTAGCACCTTTCAGACAATCTTCGGAGTTATTCCATCACTCATACACTCCGTGCTGGGAAGCATTTTTAGAGGGCTCCCGCTTGTCCTGCTAATTTTTATTTTTCTACTCTGCAATGGACATCCCAGTTTGATTCAGAATAGAGACAACACTGCTTGTGCTATGATGCAGTGAGCACATGGTTCACATGTTTAGCACACTTCGACTTTGAGAACTGGATGAGCACTGGTTCTTGTCCTTCAGGCCTGTCTGACTTAACTGCAAACAACCTGTATTCTACTGCCTGCTTTGTGGCCTTGAATGCATATTAGACATATGCCTAGGATCCAAAACTGTTTTGTCTTATTTTTCTAGGCACCATGGCTTTCGGAGTGCTTAGGATTTCAAACAGTATAATGACTTTAAGGCTTTTTATGAATATTTTAAAGGGAAGCTTGCTTTTAGACGATGGTAAGAGTAGTTTTTACCTTTTTTGTTCCATTTTATGATATTTGCTGATAGACTGGATTTTTAGATAGCTTTTATATATCGACTCTTCGGATGAGGAGTTGGTGTTATATTCCTGAGTAAGGCCCATGTAGCAAGGCAGCTTATTCCTTACGATGTCATAGAAAATAAAATTTCAGCTGTGAACTTTTGCACACATTTGCATGTACGACAATGTTGGATTAGTTTCTCTGAAACTACTTTGTTTACACACCCAGCTTCGCACAATATTATCACTATGCCTTGAACATCATGTACTAGACATTTCTACGCACTAGGTACAAAAGTTGTCCTATCTTCATCCACGGAGCAACAGCGCTGTCTACATATCCATAACATCACTAATCTAGTGTGCACATCGCGAAGGCTGTTTTTTATTATAAATAATAGGCATCCCGATAGATTGGTAGAGGAGGCACTTCTGCTGACACCGAAAGTCCCTGCATGCGGAGAAATCACCACACATCGGTCTGACATTCCGTGAGGGGTGTCCGACTCAAGACCAAGACGGGGTCCTTCACTCTCTCCTATCAGGTAATGGGGTTGGATCGTACCGCATCAAAGGAGTATGTTAGATTACCATTTTGCATATATGCCTGAATATATATTCATTGCTCCAGCACCATGGTAGAAATATATCTACTGTTTACTCTTTTGGTGCTTGTAATCTCCTTTATTTGCTTCCGTCTCCTAATCATTGCATCACATGTATTTTATACAAGAATAACGTTGGTTCAATAAATATATTGAAAACGTCCCACTGTGTATTCTGTATACTTCTCTGGCAGAAAGTAAACATGAGTGACTGAGTGAAAGATTCTGTACTGTTTCCACGATCCCTGAGTAATCAGGGTTGTCATGTTTAGTGGTTGCCAGAAACTGCTCGCTCCTAGGTAGGTTAGGGGGGCTTGCAGTGGCACTGTGAGCTAGCTGGTCTATAGGCCAACATATCCTGCGGGGGTGTCAGGAACCAGTCTAGGCACCAAGCCCTTAGTTTATGTTGTCCAAACAATGCACAGATCCTACTGATTAGTTGGAACTACACAACACTAGCCTATGTCCCTGTCACAGAGGTAGCTAACCACTGCAATTTACTAATAGAAGCCCTTTTTACCATTAAAATGAACACAAACGAAGCCCCCTAATGGATTATTTTGAAGATACTCTGATTGGCAGACTGCATCGCCCCGGACACAGACGCCAGCCCAAAGTCTAATACCATGGTGAAATGTCTATGACAGCACCTTGACACAAGAAGCCAAAACAAACAACGCAGTGAAAGGGCATCACAACGCCTTCGAATACACACTAGGCAGAACCCAACCTATAGTCTAATAAATTGTAGAAGCATTACAAAAAGAGAAAAGCTACCAGCAACTATGAACAGAGCAATCTGTAACTCATATTGCATATAAACTTAGCAAACATACCATAAGAATGTATGACATGCTACAATTTAAGTCAAACTCTTCATAAACAACTAAGGAATATATTACTTAGCAATAATATCCAAAAGCATATTATAAAATAAATGCTAACCTACAAAATTCCCAAAATGCTATAACATAATCTTAACCAACATGACACACAATGTTTTCTATAAATAAGCATAATATTTTACTAAATAAGCCAAAATATTAAATAAAACTCCAATCTTAAATAAGACTGATATAATAAAATAATATATTAATTATTTATATTAAACATTTAAACTTCACCAACCAAAAGGCTCAAAGAACAAACTTAGTCCAGCAAGTAAAATAACTAGAAGACATAAAATACAGGTTTCCAAATAACAATTACATATAAATTACACTAACAATAAAGTATAACATTCCCCAGCCAAAATAAATATATATTTTCTGTTCTGTAGCTGCAGATCATCCTCTATATTCACACAGTCATGAAGTATAATCCACCAAAAATGGGAAAAATATTATCCAAAAGGCCCCCGCCAAAAATGCAATAAAAGAACCAATCAAATAGAGATTTCTTGAAGCAATCCAAAGTATCTAGTAACCATAAAAAACCCCAAAAAGTGTTTTAACGAAGAAATGCACCTGGGAACCCAAAAACAAAGGAAATCAAAGACAAAATATTGGTTTATTATAAACTGAAAGAGATTTTCTTTCCATTAAAAAAGGTAAATCCCAGTGGCTATAGGAGAGGTTTGTAGACAAAAACCTGAACAGTAAAACAGAAAACCCACCTGCAAAAAAAATTCCATTCCCATTCCCAAATTACATATGCATTACACTTAAGACTTGATTATGAGTTTGGCAGTCATGGGACCGCCGTCGAAACAGCATCGGATTCACCGCTGCCCAGTTGGCCATCCACCTGCCCTAATACAAGCATGAAGTTTCATAGATGAAAGACTGCCACCGCTAGGAAAATTTGACGGCGGCGGGATAGGCCAAAGCGTCTGTCGGAGATCGGACCGACAGTGTTAGCGCCAATCCAATCACGATGTGCCTTCCCGCCGACATGACTGTGGCAGTCAAACCGCCAGAGCTGAGCTGGCGGAAAGGGATGGATAGAAGGCTAAAATTCATCTGTACTCAGCTACACACGTCCTGTGCTGCAATGGAGCTGATGGTGCATGTTCTGCAGCTGCTGCTGCTTGATGACATCCAAAACCGACACTGTCGTGGACGCAGCCGACAGTAAATCACAATCTACGCCGTTTCCATTGACTTCCCAGTTAACAGATGTACCGGCAGGGGCATCTTGAGGTGTTTGGGTGCCCTGACCCAAACCTATTTTGTGGGTCCCTGTTCGAAACAGCTTTGAAAGTATGATCTCAATACACCTCTTTGATGCCCTCTTTGGCCAGGTCACTGACACTGCACAGGCACACCATTCCAAATGTGTTTACATCTAATATTCATGGAGAGTGATGTATGTTTTTAATATTGCAACACAGCAGCAGCTCCTCATTAACATTACATCAAATAAGCTTTATGACACCCTCCCGTTTCCCATATGATAGGTCCTGTGTTGATATGAAATAAACGTAAGTAAGGATGTTGCATGAAACCGAAACGCACATTCTCTGCAAAATTTCTGTAATAGACTCTCATACATCACTCACATTATTAAGTAGTTTGTGTAAAATGTAAATTGAACCAATCTGTTGAAGTATTTCGAGGTCATCATGGCAAGAATCTCTATAGAACAGGGTTGGCTCAATCAGGGGGCACCCTGAAAGTCTGGCACCCTGGGCCATATCCCACTTTTCCCATGCATCTAAACGCCTCTGTGCACATGCCCCCTGGCTCCAGGTATATCAGGGATAACCAATAGCATCGCCAAGTGCCATGCATAGGTCTCTAATGTTGACGTTAATGACATTTAAAGTAACACACCTGTACAACAACATTGTGTCCATATCTTTGGTGCTAGCTGGCAACAAACAATGCACACTTGCACAAAAAGGGACAGCAAATCTAAAAGGAAAAAATCACCATATAGGTGTGTTTAAAATAATTCAAAACATTTTCCCAATTAAAAATATGCATCACACATCATTCGGCTAAGTGCAATGTATGATCATGTAGATATTTCTCTACACAAGGGGTTACCGTCAGCCATACATTACCTTTAAAAAAATGACATTCCCAATTATGAGCCATCCTCTACTACATCATCCATGTAACATCCCATGCCTACAGCAAGACCTGTATTGTATACTACTTCAATGATCACATCATATAACAAGGTGCAATGCATATAGGTACATACCTATTAGTAAAGAAGCTGAATCAAACACATCTGTAGTTAACTATCCTTAAAGCAATTGCCAACCAGTACTACCATGTTGAATGGCTGCATATAAATTCAAATGACAATCACATACTATGTTGACCAGTGTATTCACTTAACATAGTAGACATTATAAGTTATGTTATGTTATGTTATTTAGGCTTTAAAGTAAGCAGAAGTTTCTGCCATTATGCTAACGATAAAAAATATGTACTACACATCTGTAAATTAAACCTTGCTAGAAATCAAACGATTGCAAAGCAAAATTAAGGCCAGGACTAACTTGGTGAAATTTAAATTTGTGATTTAATACTACAATTAAAATACCTCTCTCAATTAGTCCACGCTTGCCTCCAATAATACTGTCAGGGGTACCTCCCAAGGAAGGGGCATCTAGTTGGCAGTTCAGGCACCTCAGTGATGTCATTAGAGAGGGGTGGTCTTGGGTTTGGAGGGGTTTTCTTTTTCTTCTCACAGGAAATTCTGGGATCAGGGGGGCAGATTTTTGAGGGGTGCATAGGGAAGTGGAAGGGATTGATTTGGGTGTGGAAGGGGTACTTTTAGCTTTGGGGGGTTGAGCTGTGACAGGGTAAGGGCAAGGGAAAATAGCAAGCTCTAACAGGGAAAATGGGTAGGATGCTGGGGAAGGAGTAGGGGTTGGGAGGTAGAGGGAGTTGAAGTGTCAGGTGTGTATGATGTTGGTGCAGGTGTCTGTGGGTCTGATGTGTCTTGTGCACATTTGGGGGGTGTTTTGTAGGTGAGTGTGGGCATTTGCATTTTTTCGAGGGGGTTTGTTGAGGTGCTGGGTATGCTGAGTGTTGTGGATGTGTCTGTAGGTGCGGGTGTGGTGTCTGGGGGTATGCTGGGTGTTGTGGATGTGTCTGTGGGTACAGGTGTGGTATCTGCGAGAATGATGGGTTTTGTGGATGTATCTGCTGGTGTATGCTGGGGGAATCAATGTGGATGTGGTGCCTGGGGGTATGCTGGGGGTGGATGTCTCTGTGGGTATGGTGTCTGGTGGTATGCTGGGTGTTGTGGATGTGTATGTGGGTGCAGGTGTGGTGTCTGCGGGTACGCTGTGGTGGGTGGTGAGAGGGGTGACTGTTAAGTGAGTGGTTGAGTGCTTCTGTGTTTTGTGGTGTTTCTGTTTGTGTGTGCTGCTTGGGGCTGTTGAAGTGGGTGCGTGCATATGTGTGAGTGTACTTTGGACAGGCATGGCAATAGGTATTTTGGATAGGGAAAAGGCAGGTAGTGAGACAGCAGTTTGGGATGGGTGGAAGGCTGCCATAAGTGAGGAGGCCAGAGTCTAAGAAGATCTCTGTAGGCCAGACATAGCACTGTGGATGCTTTCCAGGTAGGCCACCATCTGTTGCAGATGGCTGCCTTGCCCCTGGATGGCATTCAGTAGTGCCGTCTGCCCTATAGAGATGTGTCTCAGGAGCTCAACAATAGCCTCCTCACTCAGGGCAGAGGAGGGACAGAGCTAGGGGCTGAGGTGGCTGGAGCAAAACAGACGGCTTTCCTGTTACGGGAGCGGGTTGTGCCAACTCGTTGGGGAGCCACTGTGGCCAGATGCTTCCCCAAAGATGTTGGCCCTGTCTCCTCCGCTTGCCTGGGATGATGCTGAATTTACATTTAAAATAGGTTTATTGCATCTGCGTGAACACACTGGACCAAGACCTTTTACCACAGAACATTTCTAAAGTGCACAGATGACTCCAGCTACAAGGTCCACTATAGTGGCTTCAACATTAGCATGAGCGCATGCATGCATGTTACATGACCTGTAAACTGTTGCTCACAGTGATGTCAAAACCACAGACAGCTCCAATTGCATGAGTGAACTGGTCTCAACTCCATCCTCATGTATCTAGTGGGATATGTGATCAGCTTGTATACTTTGTCCATTGTAGATACCATAGTGACCTGATGTCATCAAATAGGATGGCAATGACAAAATCATTCCAACACATTCCACACAAGGCCATGCAATCACCAAATGGTCATATACCTAGACCACATCATGATGAAATGATGGTAAAGTAATACAGCTATGTTTACCAATATGTGCAGTAGCAGGAATAATGTGGCAAGCAAATGCTCATTTCACACTGTTGACACTTCCTAATTGCAACTTCCTCATATGTCCACTGTCAGAATAGTCTAATTAAAGCTGTACTTAAGTAGCTTTACTATGCCTCACATGTAGCACAGAAAAGTAGACTCAAGACAGTTTGGCCCAAAGTTTTGGGAGATTTGTCTACAAATATCTACAACATAAGAATTCACCTAGGCCTAGGGACATCTACAATCCCATTTTGGTGCTGATGAGAACACCATTCTTACATTGCATACCTAAAAGCCAATAGACCATTGAAGGTTGTTGGGGCTCAGGGAATCTCCATTACATGAAGAGGTTGTTTCACTTTTGTCCTAATGAGAAGGCACATTACAGTACCTTTTTGTATCACAAACACAAAATGCCTTATAATACTGAGTGTAGACACTCACATATGATCCCCCACATTTCTGCATGTCACTCCCTGATGCATGTCACCAGACAGTGAATGAACCTTGCCAAATCGACATGTGCGTTGACATAACTGAGTACTCCCACATCTATTCCATGGACATTGCAATAGTGATAAATTACTGTAAATCTACATGTCATGTCCTTCATTGCTTCATCATTTGGACCTAACCAATGACATTGAGTATTGGCTTAGGGTATGTGTCACCCACCCAACAATGTGTACACAGTCTTGTCTGTGGTAACACATGAACTGTATACCTATCACAAATGACCATTTCCAAAAACAGGTTGGCCTACACACACATTTGTGATGGAATCAGACATCAACCTATGAAGACACTTAGATCAAGTATGAAACAGTAGTGCAGATGATAGTACAACAAGGAAAGGTACACATGCCAACATATAGGCACAAATGCTGATGGCACCAATGATATTCGCACTCAAGTTACTGTTATATCCCAACTTACCAAAGGGAAGTGTTGTCCAGTCACTGCATATAAAGTGCACTGTATGCCATGTCACGTATAATGGGGCTAACATCACATGAGACATAAGTGAGGGAGCATCACTCCTAACACAATGAAGACAAGTGGCCTGTTTGGTACAACTGTCACCCCGACATCCAAGACCATGAGGTGATTAATTACTTTACTCAGCCATGTGTCTGCTCAAGACAGTAAATTGGTAGTGGACTGGACTCTGCAATGTGTTCTTGGTCATAACGACAATAGGCAAAGCAAATTAATCATGCACCTACTACCAGACCTACACATTCAACAACTCTTCTAGTGCGTTGGACATGAGTAACCCTCAATGTTGATGGGGAATTGGCTGCCTGTTACCAAAAAAGATGCCAATGTAACATGTAGATTTTTGATCAGGACTGACCCGCTTGTAGCTGCTGTTGGGCCCTTAACGGCCCATGAAGATTTGGGTAGGCCACCGCCAGTATGCGGGCAATGGGGGGGGGGGCAGGGTGCTGCATGCGCCCTGTCCACGTTGGGAGGACATCCCCAGCTGGACCGCCATGATCTTCAGGGTCCAGCGCCTCAGGTCCTCCCACCTTTTCCTACAATGGACGCTGTGCCAGACAAAGTGTCATGTAGTTTCCACCAATCAGTAGGAACTGCGGGGCATATTAGCAATGCCTGGCGATAATTATCGCAAGCGCAATTAGCGCTTGGATAATTATCGCCAGGCATCGCCGGTTTCTATCGCGGAGTTAGCGTGCAATCAGCAATGCTAATCTCCAAAGCGATAGAAACCTTGAAGAACAGTGTGAATATCGCCTGAAAACAGGCGATATTCACACTGTTCCCCAGTTCTGCTTGCTGATAGTGCGAGGGGACTTAGCCATGTAATCCACCTCTCATTGGATTACATGGCTAAGTCAGGGTGGGACCAGGTGTTAGCAAACCAGCGCTAAACGTGTTTAGCGCTGGTTCGCTAATCACCGCCCCTGCCTCGCTGATAGGCGTTAGCGACCTCAGCGACTGTTTCCAGTCGCTGTTAGGTGGGGAACGCCTACTTTGCATGCCATTAGCGATAAATATCGCTGGCATGCAAAGCGGCACCCAACCCGGTCGCTATCGCCTACAAGCTGTCGCTAACAGCAGTTAGCGACAGCTTGTTGATAAGGCGATAATATTATCGCCGCTTTAGCGGGAAAAAGTCCCGCTAAAGTGGCGATAATCGCCTTGCTAATATGCCCCTGCGTGTTTGCGGACGGCATAAATTTAGGATGGTGCTAGACTGATTCCATGCACCCCAGTAGGATATGTTGTCCCTAGGACCAGCTAGCTCACAGTGCCACCGTTAGCTCCCCCTACACCTGAACACGGAGCAAGCTGTTCCCTCAGCAACCATGGTGACAGACTTCAAACTTTCGCTCAGTCACTCATGCTTTTTTTTGCTCAGAGAAATATACAAAGAATACACGGAGGAGTGTTTTCAATATTTATTGAACTGTAGTGATTCCTACATAGAATATATGAGCTGTGATGATTAATAGACAGAAACAGATAAAAGTTATAATGAGTGTCAACACAGAGAATAAAACAAAGAGTTCCACGATCTTGTTGAGACAGGTTATATATATATATATTATTTTTTTTAAATTTGTTTATTGCATTTTGTTACATACAACATATGTGTTACACATAACGCACCACAGTGATTACAAACTAATAACGAAACAAAGCAGAAACGAAAAAGAAAGAATACAGCTTATGCAGTACAGTACGTCATGCTCCACATTGCTATTCAACATTATCTCAGCTGATCACGCCCATTGGCTATCTTTTTAAAATAAAGGAATTCTACATGCCTTAGTTGTCTATATCCAACCATTACACAATAGAGAGCTTTTATGACAACTCTGGATGTTCCAGCAGATATGCAGTAAGTGGTGCCCAGATATCCTTGGATCTGGAGGCCTGAGGCAATTCTTCTGCAGAAATGTCCAATTGTTCCTTGCAATATACAATCTCCTTCAATCATTTTGTCACCGTGGGGGCCGATCTGCCACCCCAGTGTTTTGTCACCATTTGTTTCGCCAACAGTGTTGTGATAGCCAGTAGTTTCCTGTTACAAGGCTTGAGCGATTTAACAAGGCCCAATAGACAAACTTTCGGGGAGCATTCCACAGTTTCCATTACCAGTTGTGCTATTATCTGTGTTACCCTGACCCAGAAGTCATGAACAGGTTTACAGGCCCAGGCCAGGTGCACAAAGTCCGCCACTTCATCCCCACAACGCACACGAGAGTCATCTTGCAGCCCATATTTCTGCAATTGAGCAGGTGTATAGTACATTTGTTGAATGAACTTAAAATGTATTATTCTGAGGTTACAATTAGCAGTGAGGTGCCCAGTCAACGCACAACAGGTCTCCCAGTCCTCCTAAGCCAGTGGTGCCTCGAGCCTGCTGTTCCATTTATCTAGTGCTGCAGAACTGGTCATTGAATTTTCTCTTAAGGATATATTATATAACCTAGTAATTAACCCTTTACTTTCCCCAGCTGTCAATACTACCTGCAGTGCTTTCAGCATCTCCGGCTCATTGGGGAACCCGGGATAAAACGACCTGACAGCCATTAGCAACCTAGAATATACAAACCCCAGCATCGCCATATTGCCCCGTCATAAATGCATCTAGAGTCAGGAACTGACCATTTGTATACATATCCCCTAGCTTGGTCACTCCTGCGGTAGATAGGGTACCCAGCACCCCATGCTCGTGGGCTACGTATATTCCCGGATGCGCCGCAATTGGCATGGCCGGTGCGTAAAGACATTCCCTTCCTGCTCGGGCACATACTTCTCTCCAGGCTTAAGAAGTACAAGCTACCGTGTTAATCTCCTTCCTATTAGTCTCTGACCTATTGTGTAGCACCTTGGCAGTGAGCGGGACTGGGTGTGCGTGATCCGCTTCCACTGCTAAGTGTGGAAGATACCGTTGAGGGAAATGCCAGTAGTGCGCAAATTGTGCTTGCGCACATAGGTAATAAAGTCTTAAATCCGGGGCTTCAAAACCACCTCTCTCATTTGGTTGTGTAAGGGTGTCCCAGCTACATCTCGGTTGTTTGCCTGCCGACACCAGAGTTTACAAACACGTCTTGAGGGTCTTGAATAGAGCTCTATTTAGTACAATTAGAATATTCACAAACAGATAAAGAAATTTGGGAAGGATTGGCATCTTCACAACCGCTATTCTGTCTGCAAGGGACAGTGGAAGGCGTGTCCATCTGGCTACTTGATCAGTTAGTTTTGCAATAGCACGCCCGTAGTTCATGCTGATCAGTATCCCCGGGTCTCTGCTCACCCAGATACCCAAGTATCACACAGGATCGCTTGTCCAAGCCAGTGGGAACTCTAGTTCATAGCTGGTGGTACATTGTGTTAGGGGAAAGACAGTGGATTTATCCCAGTTTATACAGAGACCCCAATATCCCTCAAACCGAACATATTCCCTCAGCAGGGGTGCCAAGTGTGTCACAGGTTCTCTGACATATAATAACAGATCATCTGCGTACAGTGATATGGCCAAAAGCCATTGCCTGAACCTCAATGCAGCGCGAGCGTGACATTGCCTGATCTTGCACGCCAAAGACTCAAGTGCCAGGGAGAACAACATCGGGGAGAGGGGGCATCCCTGCCTGGTTCCTCTACAGATCTCTATGGTGGCAGAGATCTCTTTATTGATACGTATCCTGGCCACCGGATTCATATAGAGGAGGTGCATCCATTTAAAAAAAGCTGGCGGTTTCCCCATGCGCTGCAGGACCACAAACATATATCCCCATTGTATCAAATCAAATGCTTTGGAAGCATCTAATAATACTGCCGCGACTTTGAGCTCAGGATTTAATTGATGCAGCATGGCGAAGATAGTGCCAGATTATGGGTGGTAGATCTTTGGGTTACGAACCCCGATTGATCTGGTTAGACCAGGCTTGGAATCAGAAGTTGCAGTCTGTTAGCAATTATTTTGGCCAGAATTTTGGAATCAATATTTATCAGCGAGAGAGGCCTATATTATTTGCACCTGTTTGCCTCTTTATCTGGCTTCAGCAGCGTTACTATAAGCGCTTCATGCAGGGTGGGGGGCAGGACTCCATTAGCATATGCTTCTGTGTATACCTCCAGTAGTCTCGGGGCCAGGCTATCCGCATAGGCCTTATAGAACTCGCCAGGCAGGCCGTCTATCCCAGCCACTTTACCATTAGGAAGTGACATTATAGCTTCCTTCACATCTTCCACCATCCAGGGCTGGGTTAAGTACTCTCGCTGGCCCAGGGACAGCCAACCCAGCGCGACATCCTCAAGATATTTAGATATATCACTATCAGTAGCAGCTGGCCTAGGCTCATATAGCATAGAGTAAAACTCAATAAACACGTTAATAATCTCTGGTGTGGTATAATGTGTTTCGGATTCTTGGTCAACTATTTCTACAATATGTTCCTGTTCCCTTGGCATTGCCAATTTATCCGCAAGTGGAAGACCCAATCTGCCCCCCTCCCCATATGCCAGTGCTCTCCACCTCCTAGATCTGTGGCGCACCTCCTGCTCGGCGATATCAGTGTGCTCAGATACCAGCTCTCTCACCTGGGCCAGCAGAGCATGTGTGGGTCTCTGTTCGTATATGCGCTCAAGTGTATGTATCCTGCCTTCAATATCCTGTAGTCTATTCCTAAGAGATTTCATGATACCCGCCTGCACCCCCATACATTCCCCGCGGATGGTAACCTTAAAGGCCTCTCATAGTGTTCCAGCCTCATCTACTGAGTCTTCATTTTCTAGGAAGAAATTTGTGATGGCGGCTCGATGGTGGTGCAAAATACCTGATCCAACAGAGGCGACAGCTGCTATCTCCATTGAAATGGCAGCCTAGTACATGTAGGTATCGCTAGCTCCAGAAGCACCGGAGCATGGTCAGATAGTGTCCTGGCGAGGTGCTTTACTTCCACTATCCAAGTGCTCATCTCCCTAGAGACTAGCCAATAGTCCAACCTGGACCATGAGCCATGGACTGACAACACATAGGTTCCCTCCCTAGCAGTGGGGTTTCGGCCTCTCCATACGTCGACAAGCCCCTCCGCCTCCATTATTTCCCCTATTACTGTTGCGGCTTGTTTGCTATGCCATGTTGTGGTGGCCGAGCAATCCAACTGTGGGTCCAGATATACATTTAAATCTCCACCCCAAATCACCACTGATGGAGGCAGTGAGGCCATACGCTTCCAAACATCATTATAAAATGCAGGGTTGTCTGGATTGGGGCCATATGTGCTTACGAACAATATCTTCGTGCCACCAAGGCATCCCTGTATCAACAGCAACCTCCCATGTTTGTCTGCCTGCCTCCGAATGAGTTAGGGTAAAAGGAGTTCCCCTTTTCACCAACACTAGCACACCTCTGGATGATGCGGAGTAAGACGCTGCCACCCTAACTGCAGCCCACCGTTTCCCCACATTATGCTCAGTGTGTTATGTGAGGTGTGTTTCCTACAGAAACGCTACTTGAATGTTGTGTCTATCCATATATGCCAGTACATGACAATTTTTTTTGGGGTTGTTAAGACCTCGCACATTCCATGTTAACAATTTAGTTAAGCCACCTGGATGCTGCATTACCTATTCCTGAATTTCCAGATCCTTTGCTGTGTACAAATCCCACTAGTGAACAGCTCTTGATCCTTTCCTGCATGTATCCTGCACTGCATCTGTAACTTAAAATGAACGTCTACCCCACCCACTTCAGCACCCCCAACTTGCTAAAGCCATCCCCATATAACCCTAACTTGCCCAAGCTAGGAAAAGTTTCCCATATCTGTTGCCAGGGTACACCCATATAGGGGCACCAGTGCGCAAGCACCCTGCAGATGGACACGGAGGTGGCCGAATGTGTCCCTTAAGTTGGTATGCTGCACATACATTTTGCCTGAGAGTCACTAGTCCACTAAAGTTCTTAGTTATCACTGGAATTGATACCATACTCACAAAATATTGGACAATCGTCTTCGTGTCCTTTGTGCCACTGCGAGCCTTATGGCACCCCTGCCACACAGGAGCTATCCAGAAATTAGGCTGCTCTCAGCCGTGTGCCGCTGCTAGCCTTCCGCTGTCCGTCTCTCCTTCCACAGTATTACAGTATGTATCTAAGTTTGTTATGCCATAATTGGCCATAGTACATTGTTCTCTATTGCTCCTCTTCATCCGGTCCATCGTCTTGGTTGCATTGGCTCTTCTGCAGGGATTTAACATATTCCATGACTGATTTGGGACTGGTAAATATTTCGGTCTTTCCTTCTATTCTGATGCGTAGCTGGGCCGGGTACAACACTGCATATGGAATGTTCGTTGCCTGCAACTGTTTCTTGACTGGTTGAAATTCCCGCCGTGCCGCTTGGACAGAGGCGGTGAAGTCTGGGTAGAATGCTAGGTCATTCCCTTGATAGTTGATGTTTATCTTCTCCCATGCCAGGTGCAGGACCGCGTCCCGATAACTTTAATTTAGCAATCTTGCTATAATCGGTCACGGCGGGGCGCCTGGGACTGGGCGCACTGCTAGCGACCTATTGGCTCTTTTCACGATTAACACCTCAGACAGATTCTCCGATCCAAAAATGTCTTTGAGCATGCCTTCCACATATAGCTCCAGCTTGCCCATGTTGGTCGATTCCGGTAGGCCTGTGATTCTGAGGTTATTGTGCCTCGACCTTGCTTCTAAGTCCTTGTTCTTTGCCTGAATTACGGCCAGGACCTTCTCCATATTGAGGCACTTAGATGAGACAGTTTGTAGGCAGTCCTCTGTGTCAGAGATACGTTTTTCTGCTTCACCCAACCTGGCGCCCCGTTTGTCAAGCTTCGCTGACATGTGATCCATCCGTAGATTCAGAGCGTCAATTTTGCCATGAATAGACTGTAGACTATTCTGCATTGCGATGAGTGTTGCTTCTAGCGATATTGCGTCCTCCGTAGGGGCGTCTTGCTCAGAGTCCGATAGTGCCCTCTGTTGGGACCTGCCAGGCTTTCGCATTTCAAAAGTGAGGCAGGTTTGGCTCTTGTCCGTCTTCCCCATTTTGGCCACCAGACTCTTTGTGCCTCAAGTAGTCTTGTGATTGCCGGACAATTTATCCAAGGATGCACCTTTTGGCCATGAATTGGTTTACTCTGCGCCTGTATATTATAACTCGGTGCTACACAATGAGATAATACTTATTGTCTCTTACCGGACCGCCGGCGCGGCTGTATCCCAGAGCAGCAGTTACTTTAACGCGAGTTCTGGCCTAGTCAAGCCGTATTAATTCGGCAGACTCCGGCCCAGCACGCACGCAGTGCCTCTGCAAGTACCCAGGCTCCCAGCTCAATTCCAGCCACTCATGGGATCAGTGGCTCACCGTCACGCTTCTTCTCCCCCGCAGGCCGCACTCAGGTCGAGGTAATGCCAGTTTCCACCGGCGCATCCAGACCTCCAGCTCTTTTGTTGCAGCTGCTCTGGCAGGCCGTACCGCACAGCTCTTCACACTCTCAGCTAGCGCAGTGACTCAGCGCGTTCCCACGCCCCGCTCCTCACTGCTATCTTGTTCCCTCACAGTTCCGACTTGCCGCTGGGCCTGAACTTGGAGTTGCCTGTACTTTCGTTTACCGTTATGGCTTCCCCAGCCTCAGTCGTCCTGTAGGTAGGTGCAGGGCGGCTACCGCATCTCACCGGTGTGTTTCGACTCCACGAGGTTATTCTCCCCGCACCGCATGCACAGCAGCACCACTGCGCGCCTTCTCCTCTGCTGGCCGCACTCAGGTCACGGTGATGGCAGGTTCCGCCGGCGCCTCCATACTTCCAGCTCTCTTATTGCTGCTGCTCCGGTGAGCGGCGGTGCACAGCTTTTCACCCCCTCAGCGAGCACAGCGGCACAACGCAGTCACACGCGCCGCTCCTCATCCACTATCTTGCGCCCTATCAGTTCCGTCTTGTCGCTAGGCCCGCCATTATAGTTGCCTGCACTTCGGCTCCTGATCAGGCTTCCCCAGCCCTCGGTCGTCCCGCAGGTGGGTGCAGGGCAGCCACCGCGTCTCACCGGTGTGTTCCAGCTCAGCGAGTTTTTCTCCCCTCACAGTAGGCACTGCAGCACCACTGAGATCCGCTCGGCGTCTTCAGCCGCGGCAGGTGATCGCCATTCCCTCCTCACCGCCAGCAGCCTCGGGGACGGGTTGCTGCGATAATCGCCTTGTACACCAGTTCTGAGCTCCTTAATGTCACCACAGCTTCTTCCATGTTAGTATGACACAGCTTAGTGAGCAGAATTGCATGCCTTTACCAGGATTCTGGGCGGATTATACATTTGGCCGGCAGAGCTACACTAAGGCGCAGTCATCTTACCGTGCGCCCTCTAGCGCTTCCGAGACAGGTTATATATGCATACACATAAAAGATTATTAAAATCAGGCGTGCCACTATGATGCTAACCCTAATCTACACGTCTGGGGTGTGAATATATGTTTTGTCAAGAAAACCCCTGTCTGGATGATCTAACCACTTTACCTGGTGGGTAAGAGTGTATGACCCCGTCTTGGCCAGAAACTGGTCACCCCTCACAGAGATGTCACTCAGCTGCTAGGCGAAAGCTTCAGCATGCAGGGACCCCTCGAGATCAGCAGAAGCGTCTCCTCTCCTCTGATTAGGTTAGGAAACAATAGGCTATACATAGAAAATGGCATCACAATCTCGTGTAGGCACTGCAGCAACACTGCGGTCCACCAGGCGTCTTCAGCCGCGGCAGGCGATCGCCATTCCCTCCTCACCGCCAGCAGCCTCGGGACGGGTCACGGCGACAATCGCCTTGTACACCAGTTCTGAGCTCCTTAATGTCACCACAGCTTCTTCGATGATGTTAGTATGCCACTGCTTAGTGAGCAGGATTGCATGCCTTTACCGGGATTCTGGGCAGATTATACATTTGGCCGGCAGAGCTACACTAAGGCGCAGCCACCTTGCAGTGCTCCCTCTAGCGGCCCGAGACAGGTTATATATGCATACACATAAAAGATTATAAAAATAACGCATGCTCCTATGATGCTAACCCTAATCTACACGTCTAGGGTGTGAATTTATGTTTTGTCAAGAAAACCCCTGTCTGGATGATCTCACCCCTTTACCTAGTGGGTAAGAGTGTATGACCCCGTCTTGGCCACAAACTGGTCACCCCTCACAGAGATGTCACTCAGCTGCTAGGCGAAAGCTTCAGCATGCAGGGACCCTTCGAGATCAGCAGAAGTGTCTCCTCTGATTGGGTTAGGAAACAAAAGGCTATACATAGAAAATGGCATCACAATCTTGTGCCAAGATTGTGATCAGGCAAACCATTGTTTTGTGCTGCTGATAGCTGTGTCGCCATATGGATGTAATAATAAACACATTTGTATTATGCAGGTGAGAGGCCATGCACTAATGCTAAGGCAGTGCGATAATATTCTCAGCAAGTGTTCTGTGTCAGCAAGGTCAGTGTTTCTGTGAAACAAGTCCAAGAGTCACAAATGCAAAATGTGTGTCAAACATTAATGTGGCAAAGAGAAGGCAACTTTAGGAAAATGATTTGTGTACATGCAATAATGACACTAATTTTTACCCGGCCTAACTCTGGCTCATGACAATAGACCCACAGGGTCCGCACCTTCCGGGAGATGGCTTTTTATATGACCCGCTTCTGATAAACGTTGACCTGTATGGATACAAGAGATGAATAAACAGATTATCACTGCAGGTTTTTGGATATCTCTTTTGTTGAGGCACAAGTTGTATACATCTAGTACAAGCATAAATCAATAGTTAACACACAACATGTGTAGTTCTCACATGCAGAGCACTACAAAGACATGAATACACACTTGTAGTCATCTGCTGACTATCCTCATCCCTTGTCATGTCCTACACTGACTAAGTCAGCCCACTATCATCGTGTAGCCCAGGACTACTTAATGGGATATCATACTACATCTGCTTGAGTTCATGTGGTATGTACTACCAACACAGGACACACTTTTTGCCATATGTGGCACTGTTACAGGGATGACATACCAATACCATTGTATTTCTTGTTTGATTGGTTGATGTAACAAAGCTGGTGATTCACAAATCAAAATCTCTTCTGAAGTAACCAACTATGTGCACTGTTAATGTGTCACATTGTCAATAGGCCTGTGCAGTGCAAGCATGACTTATGGAAAAGTGACAACAGACCTGTGGGAGTAAGGGGCTTGTCATAATTAAATGACACATATTGACAATGTGGTTCAATGGAAAGAAGTATGAGGTCAGGGGGTTACCTCAGTCACCATTCCAAATGTAGTTAATATAAAAGCAATCAGGGCTACTATCAGTTCTGAAAACTCATTTGAGCACATCCAAGGATTTGCAGGTCTACAGGGAGATTACTCTGTGCATCAGCTATATTGCCACAGTAACTCTTCCACAGACTGGGAACAGCTCATTCTCAGGCCTTGCTCTCTGCAGGCTGAGCATATTAATCCAACATGAACATCATATTTCCACCACTTCAATGCATAATCTTGTGGTCATCCAACACATGACTTCAAGGTTGTGTGGCACTCTGAAGGGGTCTGTGAGGTATAGCTAGCTCCCAGACAACTGTTCAGGGAGCCTGATATGGGCTGAGTGATATGTGGGACTGTACAAATAGCTATCATCCTCAACTGCTTCTTACAGTATACATACACTGCTCATGCTGTAAAGGCTATACATTTGTTTGCACATTTACCATGCTCTGATTAGTAAATAAATCCTAGGTACCATTAGATGTATACATGCATAGATATGTGCATGCACCACAAGTAGAAACTAGGGCTTACCACACATCACAATGGTGATGTTAAGTACATAATGTACAGTGCTCAACAATCCATTACATGATTGTCCTGTGTAGGGACCAACAAATGTTACAACAGTAATCCAACTTCACTCTGGAACTCAGAGGCACATTGTAGCCTGTGGAAATGGAAGTGATGGGGTTAAACAGAGTAATATATTTATGTAATATAGTTACCTGTTCCTCTGGTGAGCCATAGAGCTGGCCATATAGTGGAAGGACCACTTCAGCCAGTTGATCCAGCTCCTCTGGAGAGAAGGCAGGGGTCCTCTCACCTGCTCGGCCTGGCATGATCGCTCCCAGAGGTGGCAAACAGCAGCTAAAGTGGGAGAAGTCTTGATAGCAGTAGCGTCAGGAGGCAAGTGAGTTATTTTTCAAACCATGGTGTACATTGTACACCACGTACACGATCATCAGCGTAGATGAACACAGCAATTGGTCCTCTACCATCTCAATCACCAATGTTAGCCTATGGCTGTGTCAGTCGTGGATGAAAACACTAACCGCGCGGCCGACTTTCGCCGGCGGCAGCAGGTTCTGAATGTACAATATGCGAAGTCAGGCATTCGCCATTTTAGTGGTTGAAAGTACAGTATTGGTGACTGTTGTCTAAGTGCGTCACCACCACTCCAAATGAGGTGTTACATGTTTACATATATAATATAGTGGCCAAATGGGTTGAATGAGAAAATGTTATAATAAAAAATCCAGGCTATTAATTTAATATGTATCACTTTGACAAGTGTATTTGAATTTATAGTTGTTCAATGACTCATTTTTGGAATACAACAAGGGGATCTTTTTAGATGTTTAAGTGTTGGCTTGACTGTTGGTTTTTAAAATAGTCCTGTAGGTGGTCCTCTAACAGTATTTTCTGTTGTATTTTATACTTCTCCCCATAGAGAGAAACCAACTGTCTTTTAAAATTGAAAGCTTGTCCTGAAGAAGGTGGTGCAGAATAAGACAAGTCCACCGAAACGCCGCGTCAACACTTTGCTTTTACTATATTTGTTTGAACATTGGTTTGATTTACTGTTTTTAAAAAAATTGCTTGTATGGGATTTTGATAATATGTGAAATGTTTATCAAGAGTTATTCATGTGCAGAGATT
Source organism: Calotriton arnoldi (assembly GCA_963921515.1). Classification (NCBI taxonomy): domain Eukaryota; kingdom Metazoa; phylum Chordata; class Amphibia; order Caudata; family Salamandridae; genus Calotriton; species Calotriton arnoldi. The sequence goes on along the minus strand of CAWUFW010021757.1, from coordinate 7,026 downwards.
CACAGATAAAAATCAGCGTATGAATACTGTGATTTTTAAACAACAAGTGTAAATAGGAGGAATGACAAACGAGGCCTTCTGTTTTTGTTTTACATCTTAGTATAAGATTGATCGATGAAAATAATTATGAAATATTTATTTGGAATATTGACATTGAGTCTGTGGTTCTGTATATAAATATCAATTATTGTGATTCAGAGTTACATGAATATAAAAGGAAACATTTTTAATAAAGGAGGAGACATCTTTTGCAAAAATCAGGTTTTTGCATCTTGAGTATGTATGCATGAATGTGATAATAGAAGAACAATCCGCAAGATTCATTGAATGAGCACAAGGGGGACAATAGTTTTTTTCAGTACATATGTACTACTCCATTGCCATGTAGATTCCTTGACACAAACATCTGTGTAGTGCGTTACTGTGCATAAACGCTATATTAGCGCCGTGCACTGTACACCACTGGTGACGATATTTTGAAACACAATTTCACAAATTACAATATTATGGTGTTCATAACACATTTTTGGATGTATAATATGCACATTTATGTAACATACACATGTGAAGACCACAATGGGGATTATAGGTGGATGTTGGAAAGTAGACAATTATGAGAATAATGTGTAAAGCTTTCTGAACAATTATGTATTGTTACATGACTTTTGGCTTACTCTTCATATATGTTACTCTGGACAATGACCATTGTTCAAAATTGTTTTCACGTCACACATAGGTACCCTGGGAGAGGGAGGAGACAACAGCCTCCAGTGTACCGCCCATTTCCAGACCTTGAGACCATGGAAGAAAGGGATGTCATCGAGATGTTTCGTTTGAATAGGCACACCATGTTGGATTTATGTCATCAGTTGGAGCCTGATCTCCTTCCTCAGAACACTAATCTCACATGTATCCCACTAATTGTGAAACTTATAGCAGTATTGCATTTTCTGGCCACAGGTTCCTTTCAATACACTGAGGCTATATCTGGTGTACTAGAAGACGTGCTTTCAGCAATGATGAGACACATTGACTGTGATCCAGCGCCAATCGGGGATCGATAATCAATAATAACACAACACAACACGGGCCCATACACATTTACCCCACATAATCCACTGAATGATGCTGTATTTAGTTTCAAGACTAAATGAACACTAATAAATCAGTTGTTCATTATATAGGCTCGTATCTAACACTCTAAATACCTAACTGAGCCTGCATGTCAACTTCTTTCCTCTGGTCGATGGACCTAAAGTTGAGAAGTTGATGGTAATAATAGTACTATCTATCTATCTATCTATCTAGCTCACTAAATAACCACAAACTCAGTGTAAGGTTAATAGTGTTTATCACCAAATAATGTAAAAATAAGAGCTCAAACACGTACACAATCACAAGGCAAACAATGCATTAATCACAGAGAGAGAGAAAACATATATCAATGCAAACAGTGTCAAACTCATATCAAAATGAATAAATGCACATGAAGGAGTTGATAGGCGAAGAGACAAAAGTTTCAGAGACAAAATACATATGCAAATTAATAAGCAAAGTACGGATCATTCAGCTAATACTAATCTAAGGAAATATGGAAATACCACCCCCTGGCCACAGAGATAGTAGAGGGTCCCCTGAGACAGATTCAGGGAACAAAGAGTATCTGGATACTGGTAACAGGACAGGAACAGGAAACAGGTAGGCCTCAGCAAAACCGACGGACAGCGACGATCTCCCTCTAAGCTCCTTCCCAACTGTGCCTCTCCAACCGCGCCTCCAAAACCACACCCCCTAGGGCACCTCAATTATACCCTAAAACCTACATGTCCAACCCACACTTGTTGATACATTTACGGAAACTCAGTCTCTCATTGGGTGATTCAGGGGGTGTTCTAGCACACCACCATAGTCATGATCATGTTTTCTTAGTGTTCTTTGTCTAATACACTTTCTCATTACACTATCCACACATTTCCTCTAGAAGGCAACATGTTACAAATTTCTACATTTTCATTATTCAGCACTGCCGCTTTCGACGGAAGAAGTTTGTACACTTCCTTTCATTCTCATGGCCGTCTTTTCATTACTTGGCAGACATGCAACGTTCTTTTGAAGGTTATCAGTCACTGCCTTCTCTCCACTCTATCAGAGCTCGATTTTCAGCATATTATTTCATATTTGTTCGTTTAATTCTTAGCATTCATGCAGAAATGTAGGCCCGTACTTTTTCTCTAAAATGAATGAAACACAGACATTATTATTTTCACGAAGTGTACTTCTCACTGTTTACCTCCCACCATTGCACTAATCCAATGTTATGTTTTCCTAGCAAGAGCATTAATGTGCAAAGACAGCATTATTTTTATTACATTTAGAAGCAGAACGAAAATGCGGCCTTGTCTTTCATGCATTAATCTTAGCATTAGTGCACGCATGTGCAAAGCATTTCCCAATGTTCATGTTGGTGCACATTATTTTTTACAGCACACAATTAGTAAATGTTACTGGGGAGTTAATCCGAGCAGGTTTTATTTTCTCAAAACCCTGCTCCATCAATTCCCCTTTGATGGCATTTTTGAGCCATCACAAAATACCCATCATACCAATTGCCACCTTTATTTTTGTCTAAAGGTCTATACTCTTTTCTTTCTTCATCATTCTTTCGTCTAAATCTTTCATTATTTCATAATAATTTCCTCCCATGTCTTCTAATTCTATCTCATTTCTTTTTCTTTTTCTGGCTTTCTGTTTGTTGTCTGATTCTATCATCTTCTTCTTTTCACATTTACACTTACAATATTTATATGTCATTATTATTAATAATATCACTGCAGCTATTGAAATAATTGGTATTAGTATTTGCCCTAATAAACTACTTCCAAATGTAGAAAAACATTTACCTACAGAGGAAAAACTCTTACCAAGTTTCTCCCAAACACCATCAACCTCTAGTTGCGTCAAGCCTTCATGTAATTTCGTAATATTTTTAATATACCCCTCTAGATTCTTACTTTTGTCAGGGATATAAATACAGCAGTGTTGAATTTTCAACATGCCACAGACTCCACCCTCTTTTGCCAATAAAATATCAAGGGCAAGTCGATTTTGCAAAACCATTGATCTAATTGCAACCATTTCAGTATCAATCATTAGGAACCCACCAGCGGTATCTGTTGATAAACGATCAACCACTGTAGACATTTTTCGAATTTTATGCTAATTTAGAACGACCCCAACTGAAGGTATCAGTGCACCAAAAATATCACCTATTATTTCCGAAAAACTTGCTCTCTTTTTTTGTATTAGTCCATGTTTTACTTCATTTAGTTTATTATTTCTATCTACATGATAGACTTTAGGAAATACGATCCCAAAATAACAACTACCATACCAATGTGCAGGCAACCTATAATAGGCACTTTTACCACATACATAATAAACTCCTGGGAAAACAGGATCAGTTCCTTCTTTCAACCCCCATACGCCAGTTATTAAGAAAGTATGTTCACATTCGCTAGTACCAATGAAATAGTTATTATAGTCAGTTTTTAGTCTAAGCAAGCAAAGTTTCCCTTTATGATACCAATCCAGAGACATTGCCGCGTAAGTCTCACCCTTTTTGTAATTTCCCTCTCTAAAAGCCCACGGTGGTACATGTGACTTCTGTTCAGCAGCTATTCTTTGAAAATCCTGTCTTCTATCTTCTACCATATTAATAAAATCTTTTTCTACAGTCTGCAAACTACAAGTAAGATTATGTCTATGAGCATATACTATATCCAAAGTCTGAGTAATATGGAAAAATTCTCCCATGTATTCTGCTTTTCTACTACTATACACCTTATTCAAATCTTTTCTAATTGGAATTTCTGAAAATACTAAATCTATGTTAGAATAATAGAACTGTAACTTCCCCGTCACATAGAACAGGCTAGTTAGTACACTACACGACACACCATACGTTAAGGGTAAGTGATGATAAGTAACTCTCTCCGAGACAGACGAAGGTAATTGCATGCAGACGTAACAATCACTCACATCCATCGTGTCTACATATTCATAAAGTAGTTTTGTAAAGACATTTAACGAGAAATCATTAATTGATTTATCATGATGATAAATACTTTCATCTATCTGTTCCATATTAGTATTAGGTGTTTCTTTAGTAACAGCAGTCACTCTTTCACTTATTACATCATTAGTATTATGTTTGTTAATAGTCACCATTAGAACAGGCACGATGACAGTTAATATTAACCACATCAACATTAGTAGTAAGACACTACATAAGCAAGCTTTAATACATCTACGTTTTAGATTAGGTTTTGAATGTTCAGTCACTGTAGCTTCTGCCATTTTGTATACTATAAAAAAATATAAAAACTAGAAAAATATCAAAAATCTAAAAAAAACTCTAACTTTCTAGGGACTCAAAAATCCACCAATTTAGTGTATCCAAACACTTCAAGGCTTTCTTCTTTACCCCCCTCTTTTTCTTTTTTTTAAAGTCTTCTCAAGTCTTCTTCAGATCTTCTGGATCTTTCAATTTATTTTTGACTGGATTTGTTACACCTTAATCTTTTTCACAGTTCTTTTTAAGGCGGTTTCAGTTTGCTTTCATCAACTTGCTCAGTACCATTGCCAACTTCTCTTTTTATTTGATCAGTGTTTTCAATTTCTTCCAGTATCCCGTATGTCCATTCTGGAGCTGTATATCTCTTGCTCGGAATTCTTACTCTTTTTGTTTTTCGCACTAATTCTTTCTCTGATTCTTCTTGTTCAGTTTGACTTGAGACCTCATTTATTTGCTCTGGCTTTCTCTTCTCAAGAGTGTATTTCAGTCTTTTCACTCCACTTGGCCAATTGTCTCCTTTTCTTGCTCTTTTAGCTTGAACTTCTTCATCACCTTCTTTTTCAGGTTCAAAAGTTCTTTTATTTAGCCCTTCTTTTTGTTGACTTTGTTCTTTACTTTCAGAAACTTTTTCTTTTTCTTGCTCAACAGCAGTCTTACGAGACCCAGTAGCTGGTGCCCACTTTACTTGACTTGTACTCGGTTGTTCACCATCCACAGGCTCATCAGAATCTGTCAATCCAGATTCTTTGACTTCACAACCTCTAGATTCTGGTTTCTTCTTTTCTTTGACCAGTTGCTGTTCACACTCTTCAAGTGGACTTGGGACTCTTCTTATATGACTTGCATGAATCTAGTTTGGCAAGCCACCACACTTCACTGATGTCGTTGTCACCAGAATGATCTGATATGGTCCATGCCACCTGGATTCTAAACACAACTTCCTAACGTGTTTCTTGATAAGAACCCACTCTCCTGGACTCAAATCATGTGCTTGATCCGGCTGGGTTGTGGTTGAAATTTCTCCAACCTGATGAGACACAGAACGCACCAGATCAGCCAATCCTTTGCAATAATCAAGCACTAGATCATCAGAAATATTCATCAGTTTGTTTGCTGGTACAATCGCTTGTCTCATTGCTCTTCCCATTAGAACTTCATGAGGATTCAATCCAGTCTTTTTATCAGGAATGCCTCTAAGACTCAGAGGTAAAGCGTCAGGTCATTTCAGTGTTGTGGATGCACACACTTTTCCTAATCTAGACTTTATAGTGCCATTGATTTGCTCCACTATTTCAGAAGCCTCTGGTCGATAGGCACAATGCAGCTTTTGCTCAATTTGTAACGCTGCACAAATCATCAGAATTATCTCGTTATTGAAATGGGATCTCCTATCTGTTTCTAAAGTGACTGGAAATCCGTACCTTGGGATCAATTCTCTCAGAAGCAGTTTAGCTACGGTAAGGCTATCATTCCTTCTTGTGGGATAAGCCTCTACCCAACGAGAAAACAAACAAACAACAACCAACACATATTTTAGTCCGTTACATGGGGGTAACTCGATAAAATCAAGTTGGAGCCTTGTAAATGTTCCTGCTGCTTTTCCAATTCGTCCCCAACTAACAACTGTCTTTCTACCTGGATTTTGCTGCTGACAGGTGACACACCTCTGGCACAGACTCTCTGCAATGACCCTGAATTTAGGGTTATACCAGGATTGCTTGAAGAGCCTAATCATTGCATCTCTTCCAACATGTGCAATTCCATGGTATATCCTTGCCATTTGAGAAAGTAAACAATCTGGCATGACTGGCCTCTCGTCTGTGTACACCCATACCTCATCTTCTGCTCTCCTTGTGCAGCCTCATTTTATCCAAAGCTCTTTCTCTTCGTCACTTGCCTCATCCTGCAACTGCCTAGTTTCTAAAGAGGAAAACATCAAGTGGCAATTGGCATTTTTCTTTTCCACCCCTCTGTTGATGGCAATTGAATTTTGGGCACAGAAACGCGCTACTTGATCAGCGTATCTGTTACAGTTTGTTACATAGTCATTTCCTGACTTATGTGCAGAACATTTGACCACTGCAATCTTTTTGGGCAATTGCAAAGCATCCAATAAATCTTTCACATTTTTGCCATTTCTAATTGGAGAACATGAAGAAGTCAGAAATCCCCTTTGCATCCATAGCTGCCCAAAATCATGAACCACCCCAAAACCATATTGAATGTCCGTAAATATGGTTACTCTCAAATTTTTGAGAATTTTGCAAGCTCTAATCAGAGTGATTAGTTCAGCAATTTGTGCAGATTTTACCCCATTTAGACAGGATGCTACTTGAACTGCAGCCACTGTACATACTGCATAGGCAGAACTCAATACACCACTTTCATTTCTCAGACACGATCCATCAACAAACTTCACGCTATCTGATTCTTCTAGTGGCGAATCCTTGATGTCCGGCCTTGGTTTCGTACACAACTCTGTCACATCCAAACAATCATGATCTGCTTCATTTTTCCCTTCCTCACAAAATGGGCTAGGCACAATGTTGCTGGGTTTATTGTCGTACATCTCACCACTGTCACATTTTCAGCACCCAAAATTACTCTCTCATACCTAGTCAGCCGACTATAAGTCATGTGCTGAGTACGCGTTCTTGTCAAAAGAATCTCAA
>CAWUFW010021756.1:0-112433 GCA_963921515.1 Calotriton arnoldi | reverse complement strand
GTGGTTTTTGGAGGAGAACGAATGAGACACTATAGCTAGTCGGTTTTGGGATTTTGGGCACTAAGGTGGTAGGTTGTTGTACCCCTATACACCGAGGTCCCATTTTACTGCGCATAGTTCTGTGTAGGTGCAGAATCCCCGCAACATGGCGCCGCCAACGTTTGGTCTGGTTCTTATCTGCGAGACTCTTGAGTAGTGCTTGTGCTTGTCCACATTCCCCTCACATCTGTTTCCGGAGACAATTGTGACGGTGTAGGCTCCTATATTGTGATATATTATAGGTTTTTCAAGCTTGAGTTTTAAAAGGTCTTTCTTTTCTTTTAACCCTTTGTTGCGCTGCCACGCTTAGGTTGTTCTTCTCTTATTCATTATGGCGGTTGACATAACACCTCCTAACCGCATACATGAGGGGGTCAAGCAGGTGAGTGCAAACACGCGATTTAAACTAATCCAATTTAATTATGTACATCAAACATACTTGACTCCAAGGGTGTTGCATAGGATTTACCCGGAGCGATCGGGGCAGTGTCCACGATGTGGGGAAGCGGATGCCGAGTTCATCCACATGGCCTGGTCGTGCTCTGAGCTGCAGGGGTACTGGGCGACAGTTCTTGCGGCACTAAGGGGAGCAACAGGTTGGGAAATAGCTGGGGAGATACGGGTGGTCCTGCTGGGGTTGCTACTGCGTCCCAAGAAGAAGAATCTCAGTCGGAAGCTGGTCCTTTTAGGGTTGGTACTTGCAAAGAGACGGATTGCCATATCGTGGATGAGTCCTCGTTCGCCCAGTGTGCGACAGTGGGTGCAAGATGTGCAGGAGTGGGGGGCGGCAGAGGTGATCCGAATGCAGCAGACTAGACGGGATGAGAGGTTAGAAGAAGATGTCCGGGCCTGGAGGGTGATGGTGGCAGAGCTGAGCAATATAGATATGGATGGCATGGTTGGCGACATGACTGAGGGTAGTACACATTCAAGGAGGGAGGTGGAAGGCAGTGCAGAGATGGGAGAGGCAAGGTAGTATGGTTGTATTAGTGGGGCAACAGACATACCCGTCAGGTATGTTACACGGAGTACTTATCAGACATGGATGGGGGTGGGGGGGTAGTTTTGTTAAGGTAGGGGTGGGAGGGGTATAGGGGGACAGTTTCTTTGAGTCGGGGTCCGGGGGGGTGGCTATGACAGGGGTCTTCAGGGATGTTTATGACGGCGGCTTCTATAGTAGCTGTATACAAGTGGAGCAGGAGGTAGGGACGCCTGAGGAAAAGGTTGTATTGCAATGTTGTTGTATATTGTGTATATTTTACGAGATTTGAAGGGCGCCCACTGGATATGATATACCCCGGCCCTCCTAAATGTTGATTAGTGTATGATTTGTATGTCTAAAAAAGGTTAATAAATATATATTTAAAAAAAAAAAAAAAAACAAGCACGTACTGCATTTCGGCTAAAATCACAGTGATTTTGGTCTGAAAGTTGAGTGACTAGCCCTTGACGAATCTTCTTTCTGTGTTGTAAAACTCAAAATCTGAAAGTTAATCAACAAACCAAGCGGTGTCAGAGTGGAGCCAGCGTCTTTACTACAAAGAACCGTTTTATTCGTATGGTTGTTTTAAATATACACATAAATGTCCAAAGGCCTAGTCTGCAAACTTGATTGCGAGAGAGCATCTTGTTGTTTACATGCTCAGAATGCAGCTGACAAGCCATGATTTTATTTGTTTGGAGAGTAGAAACTTTTTATGGAACTAAAATTCCTGTCTTAGCAAGTCTTCAACTATTGTTTTTAAAATGTATTTGCATGAAAGGACGCAAATATGTAAAAAATAAAATACAATATGTAGTCTAAAAACATATATCAATGTAGTGCAGTTTATAACTGAACTACAACCTTTAATTTGAAATAAAGTAAGTTAATTGCAAAAAAAAACAAAAAAAACACCTCCTAACCGCGCACCGCTCAGGGCTTACTTAACTCAGTACGGAGTGCCTGGTGTAGGTGTTGACGTTATATATGTCGTAGAGGCGGATCCAGCTTTCCGCTTTGATGTATTTTATTCTTGGGTTACTTTCCCGGCAGTCGATGGAAAAGACAATTTGTTTCACGAGTATACTGCCACCGCGCTTCTGTGGGTATATAGTCCGTATAGAACTCTTGAGATTCCGCTCACGGCTTGGCAACACCAAATTTGGGTTAATGGCGCCCTTCCTCACCCAATAACGCAGGTCGGTTTAGGCCCTTTATCAATAGAAGGGGCCACGTGGCCCGTTTTGGCTGGGTATACCCCTCACCCCCGATACGCTACAACTGCGACACTTGCTGAGCTTCGCGTGTTGCATACTTCTTTGATACCTGTACATCGAGCTGTCATACAGTTCATGTCGCGCAACTTTCAGGTGGGACCACCTGGCTTTGCTGAGCAACTGGCTGGACCTGGTGGTATAACCATTATTCCGCTTATGGTTAATTCTGTGATGGGCAAGCGTCCACAAAATAAGGATGAGTTACCTTATTGGCTTGCTGAGAAATTTGGACAAATCGAAGGTGTTTTTCTGAATACCACTCCTGTAGAGAAACACAGGATCTTAGCAATAAGTTTGCCTAAAGACTTAATTCCCGAATTGGCTGATTGTAACACCTGGGGCAAGGTGTTTGCAGCGGTATATTCAAAGTGCTTCGGCCCTCCCTCCATGACCGTCCTCCCTTCCGTGATCAAACGTGTTCAAGATGAACACGGAGCCGAAGCGGCTCTGGAATTAGGGATGAGACTGGTGGGGGTGTTCGACATGGTTGCTGATATGATCCTTGCTAATGTTAAGGGTGATGCTGTGAGCTTACAGGTGGCTAACCGCTTGGAGGCTGTCGCAGATGCATATAAACAGCCCCCCCAATTACCAAAGATTATTGCAAAGGCTTATAAAACTATTGGCCGCAATAGTCTGGGAGTTAAGCCTTTTACTCAAACGCAAAAGCAATCACAAACACAAAAGGCCCAACCTGATAAAGACGGGCGCCCGTTCTTTCCTGAAAAGAACTGGAAAAATAAGAAACAGGGGCAGCAACAGCAGAAGCAAGGTTCGCGTGCTGGTTCACCGACACCTGAGTCTTCTAAGCGTACTTATGATTTGCGCAACTGCGCGAAAATTAAGAGTCCTGATAGATTTCAAGTCCCTGATCAGCGCTCTCCTCGTTCTTTACAGGACACATCGGACTCTCAAGTCGGTGGAGGGGAGTGCCAGGATCATGGCAAAGGTCCAACTGGTCAACAGGGATGAGATCAACCTTGATAGTTTGACACTAAAGCCAAACAAGAGGATCTGCCTCGTTTTAGACCCCCGTTTCAGAAGAAAAAAGTTGCCGCTTTAACAGCAAGATATGCCTCAGACGGTGAGAACGCGACTCTTGGACTGGACATGGGCGGTGACTCTGCTCGACAGCGTAGCGGAAGTTACCATAGTGCGGGAGGCACTGCGTCCCTGTCTGGAGGCGACAGCAACTGATACATTCATAACTGTGGAAACAGCAGATACCCAGGTTGTCCCCCCGGATAGACTGTATGAGATAATTTTCCAAATTGAAGGTGATGTACAACTTCCAATCAGGGCGGTTTTCTGGGAAAATCTAACCCCCTCGTACGACATTTTGTTGGCGGAGGCGAATTAAGCATAAGACGCTTTGGCTTCGAGTGGCAGACCTTAAACAACGTCTGCCCCTCACACATGTTATACATACTCTTGGCCATCAGCGTGTGGGAGCACATGCTCTTGGTAATTCTTTGGCTGACGAAGCGGCCAAATCTGCAGTGTGAGAAGTTGGCCTGGTATATGCTGTTCACTAATTAAAGTGGGCACCTTGCACCAGTCCAAAGGACCCTTATTGATGATTAGGTTAAAGACAACCTTTATAGAAAGCTATCCTAGTGGTAGCTGTGGAGAGCAGCCTTCAGGCTAAGTCTCGAAGGAATGTAAAACAGCTTGTTTTACCAGTATATAACCTCCTGAATGACCAAATGAAAGGAGAACCACACCAGGTGTATATAAAATATATGTATTTATTACTAAGCACTCTTTACTAATCTCTTTATGAGATTAGAGAACAATACACACAATAGTAAATCACTAGAACGACAGTAAATAGCACAATGCACAGCGGGCTCCAGGGGAGACCGAACCATATACTAAGAAAGTGGTATAAGAACCACAACTTGACTAGACACAGTGCCTAGAGCACGTAGGAATCGCTGGGACCCCAAGGAACCACCCAAGGTAGTGACACAGGGGACCCATGGAGGACGAGTGCAGTGTGGGAACACAGACGTGAGCTCCGTACAACTCTATGGGAAAGTCGCGGTTGGAATTTTAAAGATTAAGGACACTTAGGAGAGGACTTCAAGCAAACCCAGCTAAACATAGAAGGTTCTAAGGCCAGCACCCTTGAGAGTACCGAGGTACCCGTGTTACCTATCCCAGAGGAGCCGGGTGCATAGGGGTCAAGTGGTGTCGGAAACCCTCATCGTTTTCAATGGCGTAATGCAGAAAGTACTGCTGCCGTGGAGAAGAAAAGTGATCCGGTGTGATCCAAGCCTGGATCGGAGATGAGAAGAACCTGAAAGCAGAGAGGACAAAGTCTGGGTCACTTCACGTGACCAGGAGCGGAGCCATCGAATGCCCACCGATGTTGGGTGCTTCAGATGCGTAGAAGTGAAGTTTGACTGTGCAGCCACGGGGAGCAGGAGATGTCTGCGACAACCACAGTCCAGATTCAAGCTGTCACACAAAGGATGTTGAGTGCTGGGGGGTCACTGTCCGGATTGAATACCAACAAGCCTTGGCAACTGCAACCCACGCGGTCAGAGGAAAGATGCTTCTGCGAGGACCAGCGAAATCCTTGGGACTCCCCAAGTGATGGAGAGTCAGGGCACATCTGGAGCAACCAGGCATGCCCACTGAAAGTTAAAGTTGCCTTCTCAGGGACCCACAGGCCAATTGACCAGGGATCGCGAAGGGACCTTGAGCTGAATCACCAAATACCAGCCCACGGAACACTCGTGGAGTGTAGGCCAGTAATCTTCAGTGGAATTGCTGCTCGGGGTCAAGACTACAAGTAGCCCAAAGCACAGCTTCAGGGATCGCCGAAAAGCATATGCTGCTGCAAATGTACACAGTGCCCAGGGGTACGGGTTTCACGGTCCCCACAAGGGATACGGGCCTCAGAATTGCTGAGAGCGCAGATCGACCTCGGAGACCTTGGGAACCCACCTCCTGTGCTGCAGAAATCTTCGGAGTCCTTCGGGAGCTTCATAGATGCAAACCAGTCAGATGCGTTTAGGTGCCTGCTCAGCAGGGGAGTAACTTCTTTACTCCAAGGGAGATTCTTCAGTCATCCAGCAAGGCGTAGATCATCGAAGGTTACTTGGTTTCTGTAGCAGAGTTTAGTCCAGGTAATATCTAAAGTCCTGTAGCCAGGGGTTCCTACTTTATACCCATGGAAGGGGTGGGACAAACTCTGGGGACCCACCTATGGGAGGGTCAGGACAGAGGGGTGGCTACACCCATGTCCTTTGTCCAGTTTCGCACCAGAGCAGGAGCAAATGGCTCCTGCAACCGGTTTGAGCTGGACTATGCACAGGGACACCAAATGTGCCCCCAGTGCAGACATCAAAGCACTCTGAGAGTGCACCCACCCAGCCCCAATACACTAAAGCCTGTCTGGGAGGTGGTCACACCTCCCTGTGACAGGAAACCTATTGTCAAGCCTTCCCCTGCCGGAGTTTCGTCCAGCAGCAGGAGGGCAGACACGTGTCTGTGGCTGGCAGCATCCATTTTGTGATGCCAGGGTTCTGTGAAGCTGGTACCGGGTGTACCGGTGTTATCATATTTCTCCCTCTAAGAGGGTGGAATCATACCTCCCACACCAGTTACTGGTGTGGAGGTATGATTCCAAGGTGTTTGACACCAAACACGACATGTTTCCATGCAGCCGTTTTAAAGTTAGCATTTACCGCGAGGTTATAATGCACTTAAGTATATATGGTTGGCTGCATCACAAACAACCCCGGAGAATAGGTTCCGAAGGCTGCAGAGGGGCTCTGCTCATGCATGGGCACCCTCTCACATAAAACCCAGCACCCTGCCTTCAGGATTGATAAGGCCTGCTATAGGGGTGACTGATATGTTTATATGTGCAGTGATTAGGATAGATATAGTGAACCTATATCTAAGTAAGGGGTGCATGCACCACCTTACACAGGCTGCAGTAGCAGACCTGTGGTGTCATTTTAAATGGTCTCTCAGGGGTGGCATAATACATGCTGCAGCCCCTGGGAGGCCTCTGGGGTACCTATGCCCTGGGTACATAGTATACCATATACTAGGGACATATAAGGGTACCACAGAATCCAATCTCGAGTGTACCTAAAGTACATGCAATCAATTTTAGAGGAGAAAGCAGATAGACTGGGGTCCTGAATAGCAGGATCCCAGTCAGACTAAGTCGAAAACAGTGAAACATCAGCAAAAAGTGGGGGTAACTATAAGAAGCAGATCCTACTTGTGAGAAGTTGGCCTGGCATATGCTGTCCACTAATTATAGTGGGCACCTTGCACCAGTCCAAACAACCCCTTATTGGAGATAGGTTAAAGACAACCTTATTGAAAGCTATCCTAGTGGTAGCTATGGAGAGCAGCCTTCAGGCTAAGTCTTGAAGGAATGTAAAGCAGCTTGTTTTACCAGTCTATAATCTCTTGAGTGACCAAATGAAAGAGCACCACACCAGGTATATATTCAAAATATATGTATTTATTGCTAAACACACCCTCTAGTCTCTTTATGAGGCTAGAGTTCGAAGTACATAAGTTAGAAGTTATTAAACCACAGTAATAGCACAAATACACGTTTGGGCCCTAGGGGCGTACCAAACCATATACCAATAAAGTGGTATGCGAACCACGACTGAACTAGACACTAGGCCTAGAGCCTCTAGAAGTGCTTGGACCACAAGGAACCACCCAAGGTAGTGACACAGGGGACCCACGGGAGACGCGTGCAGTGTAAACACACAACCGCGTTACGCCGTTGACTTCTATGGAGAAAGTCGGGATCGGGAAATTAGAGAAAAGGGACACTTAAAAGAGGATTAGGACAAAACCCTTTGAGATCTAGGACTTTGAAGAGTCTCTACCCACGGGAGCACCGGAATACTCGTGTTACCTCACCCAGGGAAGCCGGGTGCATAGGTGCCTTTCGGGGTCGGGTTTCGTCTGTCGATTCGAATGGCGATCTGCTGCAAAGTGCTGCTGGCGGCCAAGAGAAAAGTGTCCGGGTGGATCCAAGAGTGGATCGGAGTTCTGAAGAACCTGAAAGCAGAGGGGACAGAGTCTGGGTCACTAGCCAGTGACCAGGAAGGCGATGGACAGATGCCCACCGATGTCGAGTGCTTCAGGTGCTTTGACGGTTGTCTTGACTCTTCAGCCACGAGGTCCAGGAGGTGTTGTCGGCAACCAGGAGCAGGATTCGGGCTGGTACACGATGTCTATCGAGTGCTGAGGTGTCGGCGACCGGATTGGACCCAACAAGCCTTGGCAACGGCAAGTCTTGATGTAGAGGAAGATCGTCGATGGTGCAGACCAGCAAGGTCTGTGGAACTCACCCAGCAAGGGTAAGTGAGGGCAGGCCTGGAGCAACCAGGATGCCAAGATAGGAAAAGATTGGCCTTCGTTAAGGGCTACTAGCCAACGGGCTAGCGACCGCGAAGGAGCCTCGTGACGCCGCACATGGAGCTGGCTTACAGGACACTCGTGGAGTGGGGGCCAGTGATCTTCGGTGCAGATGGTGCTGGAGGCTAGGGCTACTCGGAGCCCAAAGCACGACTTCTTGGGAGACCCAGAAGAGGATGCACTTGCAAATGTGCTCGGTGTCCAGGGGTCACGGTCTCAAGTCACCCACGATATCCACGGGCCTCAGCTTTGCTGGAGACTCAGGGTAGCCTCGGGGAAGTCTGAGAATCCACCTCTGGTGATGCGATGACTTCGGCGTCCGACGGGAGCTTCAGAAATGTGAACTGGACAGATGCTTCTTTGGTGCCTGCCAAGCAGGGGAGTCACTCCTTGACCCCAAGGGAGATTCTTCTGTCCTCTAATCGTGAGTAGAGCGTCGAAGGTCCAGGATTCAGTTTCAGAGTTTCATCCAGGGATAATCTAAAGTCCTAAGGACTGAGTTCCTATACTTATAGTAAGGATAGGGGTTGGACTACTCTGTGGCCCCACCTATGGGTGGGTCAGGGCAGAGGGGTGGCTACACCCCTTTCCCTTTGTCCAGTTCGCGCCAAAGCAGGGGCTGGAAGCCCCTGATCCGGTTTGAACTGGGGTATGCACAGGGACACCAAATGTGCCCCCAGTGCAGGACTTCAAAGCACACAGATGGTGCTCCCGCCCAGCCCCAATACACATTATCTTGTCTGGGGAGGTGGTCACACCTCCCTGCAACAGGAAACCTATTGTCCAGGCCTCCCCTGCCGGAGTTTCGTCCAGCAGCAGGAGGCCAGACTTGTGTCTGTGGCAGCAGCATCCATTTTGTGATGCCAGGGCTTTGGAAAGAAGTTACCGGGCTAGTCAGAGTTAACATGTCTTTCCTCTAGAAGGGTGGAATGCTACCCCCGCCACCAGAATTGGCGGGGGGGTAGTATTCCAAGATGTTTGACACCAAACACGACATGTTTAGGTGCAGCCATTCCAAAGTTAGCATTTAACGCGAGGTTATAATGCGCTTAAGAGTATATGGTCAGGCTGCACTACAAACAGCATCAGAGAAGGGTCTCCGAACGCTGCAGAGGGGCCCTGCTCATGCAGGGGCACCCTCTCACATAGGAACCATGCACTCTGCCTTTAGGATTGATAAGGCCTGCCTTAGGAGTGACTTATAGGTTTATATGTGTGTATGTATTTAGTGATATAGGTAACCTATATCACAGTAAGGGGTGCATGCACCACCTTACCCAGGCTGCAGTAGCAGACCTGTGGTGTCAGTTTGGATGGCCTTCCAGGGGTGGCATAATACATGCTGCAGCCCCTGGTAGGCCTCTGAGGTACCTATGCCCTTGGTACATAGTATACCATATACTAGGGACTTATAAGGGCACTCCAGATTCCAATCAGAGATGTGCCTAAGGCACATGGAAACCTTTTACATAGAAAGCAGATAGACTGGGGCCCTGAATAGCAGGATCCCAGCCCAACTAAGTCATAAACCAGCCAAACACCATAAAAAAGTGGGGGCAACCATATAGTCAGATTCCACCTTCCTACATAACCCCCCAAACGAAAGGAGATAAGGCTAACCTTGGCCAGTTGAGCCTTCATTGACTAAGTGGTCATATAAGGAAGCACCTGCACTAGCATGGTTGCCCCCTGTCTTATGGTCCACTAAGCAATCCCTCACCCTAAAGGTATAAGAGGGTCTCCACCATGGGGAATCACTACCTGTGGTGTGCTTAGGTAAAGTACAAGGCTGGTGAGGTGTCTGAGTAGGGAAGTGAGGCCCTAGGAATGTTGGCCTCAGTTTCCTCAGATCACTGGTCACCATGTATGCCTGTCTTTCCATGACTGAGTTGCACTTTGCTCTAAGGGTCAACCTTTGGCTGCCTACAGCTGGGGGTTGGGTCCCTTTGGATGGACTACTGGAGGGACAGGGCAGGTTTGGAACCTTCAGGTCCCAGGTTTGCCCTTGCCTACCAGAGTCCTTCTGGGGAGGTCCCTACACAAAGGTATGGGGGATCCCTCAGTGTGTAGAGGAATTTTCACCTGGCTAGGGCTACTAGACTGGGTGCCCCTAATCTGCTGATGGGGGCTTCCTCTGGACAGGGGGCCCTGGGGGGTCCACTGCCCTCCCTGACCTCTGCAGCCCTGGGCTGACTGAGGCAGGGTAGAGAGGGGCAGGTTACCTGCTCCAGACTGGGTACCACCTTGGAAGGGTCCTCTGCCATCAGGGGTGTGGCTAGGCCAGGCCTGACTACCTCTGTGGCAGTTCCTTCACTAGTTCCCTGAGGAGGCTGACCCTTACCTACTGTCTGGGGGGAAGAAGACTTTTCTTCAACCCTTGTGCTCTCTTTTGGGGGAGAGTGGGCCATTCTTTCAGGCTCCATCTCTCCAAATTCTTGGGCTGGGGCTGTGGCCATCACAGCCCCACTAACCTTTACAGGGACGCCCAACATCCTAAGATGGGTTTGGTGTTCAACTTCAGCCCAGGCTGAAATTTCCAAATCATTGCCCATCAGGCAATCTACAGGTAAGGTGGGGGACACTGCCACTCTCTTTGGGCCTGTGACCCCCTCCCAGCTGAGATTGACTATGGCCATGGGGTGATCTGTTCTGACACCATCAATGTTGGTCACCTGGTATTTAAACTCAGGTAAAAACTGGTGAGGGGGGACTAGTTTCCCTGCCACCATGGTGACACTAGCCCCTGTGTCCCTAAATGCCACAGCTTTCTGACCATTAATTATTGGCTCCAATCTGTACCTGCCCAATGCTATGGGACCCATGGTAAAGGTGGCAAATCCTATACCACCATCAGAGTCAGAGGAGTCTGTTGAGGGGTCCCTGTCTAAACTAGGGCCCACCTCTGTTCCTCTTGCAAAAGCACCTAACTTTTGGGTGCACTACTCCCAACTGGAGGATTACTACTGGTAGTACCAGGAGGGGTGGTAGTAGTTGTGGGAGGAACATTTTCTTTATTGCCAATCCTGGGGCAACTGGGATCAGTTTTCCAGTGCCCAGGCTTTTACAGACATGGCAATATGGTTTCTTTTCAGGAGAGGAAGGAGTTTGGGACCCACCCCCAGAAGAGGAATTTTGGGGCCCTGTTGGGGACTTATCCTTAGATTTATCCCCACCTTTCTCTTGGGACTTAGTAGAATCTTTCTTCTGGTCACCACCCTGATTTCTAGTTTTTACTCTGGTTCTGACCCATTTGTCTGCCTTCTTTCCCAATTCTTGGGGAGAGGTCAGATCAGAGTCCACCAGATACTGGTGCAAAAGCTGGTTTTGACAATTATTAAGGATCTGCTCCCTCATAATCAAATTGTACAATCCTAAAAAGTCATGCACTTTGTTGCCATGTATCCAACCTTCCAGAGCCTTTGTAGCACAATCTACAAAATCAACCCAGTCTTGAGTCTGAGCTTTTGGGTGTCTCTGAACTTCGACCTATACTGTTCAGTGGTTAGGCCAAACCCATCTATCAGAGCACTCTTCAAGACTGTGTAATTGTCAGCATCCTCCTCTCTTACAGTGAGGAGCTTGTCTCTACCTTTGTCTGCAAAGGAGAGCCACAAGATTGCTGCCCACTGCCTCTGGGGGACCTTCTGAACTTTACAGGCCCTCTCCAGTGCAGTTATCCATTTGTGGATGTCATCCCCACTCTGGTAGGGAGGGACAATCTTGTTTAGGTTTCTATGGTCATAAGACCTGTCCCTATCTCTAGGGATATTGCTGCCACCATGGGACTCTAGTCCCAACTTTCTTCTCTCTCTAAAGAGATCTAGGGACTCCCTGTCTATGGCTAGTTGCTTCTTTTTGAGTTCAAGCTGAGCTTCCTCATATAGAACCAGCCTCTTTCTTCTCTCATGAGAGGATTCCCTCCTATGAGATGAGGCAGAGCTCCCTATTGAGGTGCCAGAGTGGTTAGACTCCTGAGAAGAAGATCTAGACCTTCTGGGCACACTCACAATCCTTCCTGGGGGACAAAGGGAGCATCATTCTGATCCTCCTCTTCATCTTCCTCAGGAGGGGTTGGATTATCCAGGTCAGGGCCATTGTCGCCCTCCTGGCCAGTTTCAGAGGGGGCTGGGGGCACTGGTACCCCTGGTCCCATCCTCATCATCTGCCCCACCCTCAGCTCCTGCCCCTTCAGTCCCCAAGGGCCTACTAAGGTCATAAGCCACCAACAACTCCTTGAGGTGTTGGGTGGTGGGGCTTTGGCCTGTCCTTATTTTTCTCAAGTTGCATAAAGCTCTCAATTCCAAGAATGGGAGTGTATCATACTTGGAGGGTGGAAGCTCAGTGGCTTCCTGCAAGGATTCTTTAGATCCTACCCTTAAAGACATTACTAGTGTGGTGTGGTGTATGCACTACCTACTCTAGTGTGGCCTACTAAACTCTCTTGAGTTGTAGAAAGGGTTGTGCTATCCCTTAACACACAACTCTAAGTTCAGTAGAACGTACTGTATTCTAAGCTTAAATTATATGTACCTTAGGTACCTTTAGTGGTTTTCAGTTGATCAATTCAATTGAGATTATCTGGTAAAACAATAGCAAGCTGGAATCCCACACGCTGCACACCAATGTGAGAAGTTGGCCTGGCATATGCTGTCCACTAATTATAGTGGGCACCTTGCACCAGTCCAAACAACCCCTTATTGGAGATAGGTTAAAGACAACCTTATTGAAAGCTATCCTAGTGGTAGCTATGGAGAGCAGCCTTCAGGCTAAGTCTTGAAGGAATGTAAAGCAGCTTGTTTTACCAGTCTATAATCTCTTGAGTGACCAAATGAAAGAGCACCACACCAGGTATATATTCAAAATATATGTATTTATTGCTAAACACACCCCTCTAGTCTCTTTATGAGGCTAGAGTTCGAAGTACATAAGTTCGAAGTTATTAAACCACAGTAATAGCACAAATACACGTTTGGGCCCTAGGGGCGTACCAAACCATATACCAATAAAGTGGTATGCGAACCACGACTGAACTAGACACTAGGCCTAGAGCCTCTAGAAGTGCTTGGACCACAAGGAACCACCCAAGGTAGTGACACAGGGGACCCACGGGAGACGCGTGCAGTGTAAACACACAACCGCGATACGCCGTTGACTTCTATGGAGAAAGTCGGGATCGGGAAATTAGAGAAAAGGGACACTTAAAAGAGGACTAGGACAAAACCCTTTGAGATCTAGGACTTTGAAGAGTCTCTACCCACGGGAGCACCGGAGTACTCGTGTTACCTCACCCAGGAAGCCGGGTGAATAGGTGCCTTTCGGGGTCGGGTTTCGTCGTCGATTCGAATGGCGATCTGCTGCAAAGTGCTGCTGGCGGCCAAGAGAAAAGTGTCCGGGTGGATCCAAGAGTGGATCGGAGTTCTGAAGAACCTGAAAGCAGAGGGGACAGAGTCTGGGTCACTAGCCAGTGACCAGGAAGGCGATGGACAGATGCCCACCGATGTCGAGTGCTTCAGGTGCGTTGACGGTCGTCTTGACTCCTCAGCCACGAGGTTCAGGAGGCGTTGTCGGCAACCAGGAGCAGGATTCGGGCTGGTACACGATGTCTGTCGAGTGCTGAGGTGTCGGCGACCGGATTGGACCCAACAAGCCTTGGCAACGGCAAGTCTTGATGCAGAGGAAGATCGTCGATGGTGCAGACCAGCAAGGTCTGTGGAACTCACCCAGCAAGGATAAGTGAGGGCAGGCCTGGAGCAACCAGGATGCCAAGTTAGGAAAAGATTGGCCTTCGTTAAGGGCTACTAGCCAACGGGCTAGCGACTGCGAAGGAGCCTCGTGACGCCGCACGTGGAGCTGGCTTACAGGACACTCGTGGAGTGGGGGCCAGTGATCTTCGGTGCAGGTGGTGCTGGAGGCTAGGGCTACTCAGAGCCCAAAGCACGACTTCTTGGGAGACCCAGAAGAGGATGCACTTGCAAATGTGCTCGGTGTCCAGGGGTCACGGTCTCAAGTCACCCACGATATCCACGGGCCTCAGCTTTGCTGGGAACTCAGGGTAGCCTCGGGAAGTCTGAGAATCCACCTCTGGTGATGCGATGACTTCGGCGTCCGACGGGAGCTTCAGAAATGCGAACCGGACAGATGCTTCTTTGGTGCCTGCCAAGCAGGGGAGTCACTCCTTGACCCCAAGGGAGATTCTTCTGTCCTCTAATCGTGAGTAGAGCATCGAAGGTCCAGGATTCAGTTTCAGAGTTTCGTCCAGGGATAATCTAAAGTCCTAAGGACTGGGTTCCTATACTTATAGTAAGGATAGGGGTTGGACTACTCTGTGGCCCCACCTATGGGTGGGTCAGGGCAGAGGGGTGGCTACACCCCTTTCCTTTGTCCAGTTCGCGCCAAAGCAGGGGCTGGAAGCCCCTGATCCGGTTTGAACTGGGGTATGCACAGGGACACCAAATGTGCCCCCAGTGCAGGACTTCAAAGCACACAGATGGTGCTCCCGCCCAGCCCCAATACACATTATCTTGTCTGGGGAGGTGGTCACACCTCCCTGCAACAGGAAACCTATTGTCCAGGCCTCCCCTGCCGGAGTTTCGTCCAGCAGCAGGAGGCCAGACTTGTGTCTGTGGCAGCAGCATCCATTTTGTGATGCCAGGGCTTTGGAAAGAAGTTACCAGGCTAGTCAGAGTTAACATGTCTTTCCTCTAGAAGGGTGGAATGCTACCCCGCCACCAGAATTGGCGGGGGGTAGTATTCCAAGATGTTTGACACCAAACACGACATGTTTAGGTGCAGCCATTCCAAAGTTAGCATTTAACGCGAGGTTATAATGCGCTTAAGAGTATATGGTCAGGCTGCACTACAAACAGCATCAGAGAAGGGTCTCCGAACGCTGCAGAGGGGCCCTGCTCATGCAGGGGCACCCTCTCACATAGGAACCATGCACTCTGCCTTTAGGATTGATAAGGCCTGCCTTAGGAGTGACTTATAGGTTTATATGTGTGTATGTATTTAGTGATATAGGTAACCTATATCACAGTAAGGGGTGCATGCACCACCTTACCCAGGCTGCAGTAGCAGACCTGTGGTGTCAGTTTGGATGGCCTTCCAGGGGTGGCATAATACATGCTGCAGCCCCTGGTAGGCCTCTGAGGTACCTATGCCCTTGGTACATAGTATACCATATACTAGGGACTTATAAGGGCACTCCAGATTCCAATCAGAGATGTGCCTAAGGCACATGGAAACCTTTTTACAGAGAAAGCAGATAGACTGGGGCCCTGAATAGCAGGATCCCAGCCCAACTAAGTCATAAACCAGCCAAACACCATAAAAAAAGTGGGGGCAACCATATAGTCAGATTCCACCTTCCTACACTACTTTCCTAAACAACTCCCCCCCAAACGTCAGGACATTAAACTAACCTTGACCAGTTGAGTCTTCATGTTCTAAGTGGAAATATCTGGAGAGTCCATCTGCATTGGCATGGTTACTCCCAGGTCTATGTTCCACTGTATAGTCCATCCCCTGTAGGGAAATGGACCACCTCAAAAGTTTGGGGTTTTCACCCTTCATCTGTTTTAGCCATAAGAGGGGCTTATGGTCTGTCTGAACAATGAAGTGAGTGCCAAACAAGTATGGCCTCAGCTTCTTCAGAGCCCAAACCACAGCAAAGGCATCCCTCTCAATGGCTGACCAACATTTCTCTCTGGGGGTCAGCCTTCTGCTAATAAAAGCTACTGGCTGATCCTGACCTTCATCATTCAATTGTGATAACACAGCCTCTACCCCCAACCCAGATGCATCTGTTTGGACAATTAATTGTGTGGAGTAGTCAGGACTTTGCAGAATGGGAGCAGTGCACATGGCCTGCTTCAGGTCATCAAATGCCTTTTGACAGCTAACTGTCCACTGAACTTTCTTTGGCATTCTCTTGGAAGTTAAGTCATTCAAAGGGGTCACTATGGATCCATATCCTTTGACAAACCTCCTATAGTACCCAGTCAGGCCCAAGAAAGCTCTGACCTGAGTCTGGGTGGTTGGAGCAACCCAGTCCATGATGGTCTGGATTTTGCTCTGCAATGGTTGAACCTGGCCTCCACCCACAAGGTGGCCCAGGTATACAACTTGGCTCTGCCCTATCTGGCACTTAGTGGCCTTGATAGTGAGGCCTGCTTTCTGCAGGGCCTCCAAAACATTTCTCAGGTGGACCAGGTGATCCTCCCAGGTGGAGCTAAAGACAGCAATATCATCTAGATAAGCTGCACTATAGGCTTCCAGGCCTGTAAGGACTTTGTTCACCAACCTTTGAAAAGTGGCAGGTGCATTCTTCAAACCAAAGGGCATCACCACAAATTGGTAGTGCCCACTAGGGGTTGAGAATGCTGTTTTGGCTTTTGCATCCTCAGCTAGTCTGATCTGCCAGTAGCCAGCTGTCAGGTCAAATGTGCTCAGAAACTTGGCTGAGGCCAAAGTATCTATAAGCTCATCTGCCCTAGGAATTGGATGGGCATCAGTCCTAGTGACTGCATTGAGACCCCTGTAGTCAACACAAAACCTCATCTCTCTCTTACCACCCTGGGTGTGAGGTTTAGGTACCAAGACTAATGGACTAGCCCAAGGGCTATCTGAGGGTTCAATCACTCCCAAATCCAACATCTTTTGGACTTCAGTCCTGATGCAGTCCCTGTCATGGTCAGGTTGCCTGTAAATCTTATTTTTAACAGGCAGACTGTCCCCAGTGTCCACTTCATGAGTGCACCAGGTAGTCTGACTTGGAGTCAGTGAGAACATATGTCTAAACTGGTTGAGAACTTTTCTGCAATCAGTTTGCTGCTGGTCAGTGAGGCTGCCTGCCAAGGCTACATCATCTACTGAACCATCATCAGGGTTCTGTGAGAGCAGGGCAGGGAGTGGATCACTCTCTTCCTCCTGTCCCTCATCAGTAGCCATGAGCAAGCCCATGTCTGCCCTGTCAACATATGGTTTGAGCCTGTTGACATGGAGCACCCTATGGGGGCTCCTGGGAGTTCCAAGGTCCACCAGGTAGGTAACCTCTCCCTTTTGCTCAATTATGGTATGGGGGCCACTCCACTTGTCTTGGAGGGCTGCTGGGGCCACAGGCTCCAACACCCATACTTTCTGTCCTGGCTGATATACAGTCAACACAGCCTTTTGGTCATGCCAGGCCTTTTGTAATTCCTGGCTAGCCTCAATGTTTTTAGTTGCCTTCTTCATGTACTCAGCCATCCTGGAGCGGAGACCAAGTACATAGTCCACAATATCCTGTTTAGGGGGTTTGAGAGGTAACTCCCATCCCTCCTTCACTAGACACAATGGACCCCTAACTGGATGTCCAAACAGAAGCTCAAATGGGCTGTAACCAACCCCCTTCTGAGGAACCTCTCTGTAGGCAAAGAGAAGGCAGGGCAAAAGTATGTCCCATCTGCCCCTAAGCTTTTCTGGGAGACCTTTAATCATGCCCTTTAAGGTTTTGTTGAACCTTTCAACTAAACCATTGCATTGTGGGTGATAAGGGGTGGTAAATTTGTAATTTACACCACACTCCTTCCACATAGCAGTCAAGTAACTAGACATGAAGTTTGCAGCTCTGTCTGATACTACCTCCTTAGGAAAACCCACCCTGGAAAAGATTCCCAGAAGGGCCCTTGCCACCACAGGAGCTGTGGTAGTTCTAAGGGGAATTGCCTCTGGATACCTAGTGGCATGGTCCACCACCACCAGTATAAATCTGTGCCCAGATGCAGTTTGAGGATCCAGGGGACCAATAATGTCAATCCCTACCCTCTCAAAGGGAACCCCCACCACAGGTAGTGGTATCAGGGGGGCCTTTGTAGTGCCACCTGCCTTACCACTGGCTTGACAGGTGACACAGGAGCGACCAAACTCCTTGGTGTCCTCAGACATATGAGGCCAATGAAAGTGAGGGACAATTCTGTCCCAAGTCGTGTTTTGGCCTAGGTGACCTGCTAATGGGATGTCATGTGCTAGGGTCAAGAGGAAGCTCCTAAACTTCAGAGGTATAACCAACCTCCTGGTTGCTCCAGGCTTGGGGTCTCTACACTCTGAGTAAAGGAGTCCATCATCCCAGTAGATCCTATGGGACCCACTAGCACTCCCAGCAGCCTCAGCAGCAGCTTGCTGTCTGAGGGGTTCAAGAGAGGGGCAGCTCAGTTGCTCCTGGCTCAGATCTGCCCTGGAAGGGCCACCTGTCCCCAAGAACTCAACCTGATCAGGTTCAAGCTCATCCGGGACAGTTCCTTCTTCAGGACTAAGATCAGCTCCCTCAAGAGACTGATCTGGATTCTGAGGCAAGGGGGAAGACACTGCCTTAACCCTACTGCTCCTTCTCTTGGAAGCCGCCTGGTCCATTTTTCCAGGATCCAGAGCCTGTTCAGTGTTAGGCATTTTGCCTGTGACCTGGTCATAGCAAACACATCTGCAGTGATACCCAACATTTCTGCATGAGTCCTGAGTTCCACTTCAGCCCAAGCTGAAGTTTCTAAATCATTGCCCAACAAGCATTCAACAGGGAGGTCTGCACTTACCACAACCTTCTTAGGGCCAGTTACCCCTCCCCAAGTGAAATTAACAACTGCCAAGGAATGGTCTGTCCTGACATTGCTAGCGTTGTTCACTTGGTACAGCTCACCAAGTATGATTTGCTCAAGAGCCACAAGATCTTTTGTCACCATTGTGACACTTGCTCCTGTGTCCCTGAATGCCAATGCCTCTTTTCCATTTATTATAGGCTGTTGTCTGTATTTGCCCAGATTACTGGGGCTTACAAATAAGGAGGCCATATCCATGCCTCCATCACAGATCAACATAGCCTGAGTTGGAACTCTGACTAGGCGAGAGTCCATCTCAGATCCCAGGGTTAACCCTACTACACCCTTATTTGGAGCACCACCACTTGGAGCTGAACTAGGGGGATCAGTTGCCTTAGGGGCAGTGGTGGTTGGAGTTGAGTCCTTGGGCTTGGTACAATCACTTGTCCAATGGGTCTTCTGTTTACAGATTTGACACCATGGCTTCTTCTTGCCTTTACCCTTGTTTGATTGTGACTCCCCACCAGATGCAGATTTTTGGGGCCCTTGAGAAGACTTCTGGTCTTTACCCTTGTCCCCACCCTCATCAGAGTTTTTAGAATCTTGCTTCTTGGAGTCACCACCTTGGTTCTGAACCTTCTGCCTCATCCTGGTTCTGACCCATTTGTCTGCCTTCTGGCCCAATTCTTGGGGAGAGGTCAGATCAGAGTCCACCAGGTACTGATGCAACAGCTGATTTTGACAGTTATTAAGGATCTGCTCTCTCATGATTAAATTATACAATCCTTTGAAGTCACACACCTTACTGCCAAGTAACCAGCCTTCCAGAGCCTTAGTAGCACAATCTACAAAGTCAACCCAGTCCTGAGTCTGTGCCTTTTGGGTGTCTCTGAACTTTAACCTGTATTGTTCAGTGGTTAGGCCAAACCCATCAATCAGAGCACTCTTCAGGACTTTGTAATTATCAGCATCCTCTTCTCTTACAGTGAGGAGCTTGTCTCTACCTTTGTCTGCAAAGGAGAGCCACAAGATTGCTGCCCACTGCTCCTGAGGGACCCTCTGTACCTTACAGGCCCTCTCCAGTGCAGTTATCCATTTGTGGATGTCATCCCCACTCTGGTAGGGAGGGACAATCTTGTTCAGGTTCCTATGGTCATGAGTATGGTCTCTACCTCTAGGGACACTGTGGCTGCCACCATGGGGCTCTAGCCCCAACTTCTGAGAAGCTCTCTGAAGCTCCAGGATTCCCTATCTAAGGCCAATTGCTCTCTCTTGATTCTGAGCTTAGCTCTCTCAAACTCAAGCAGTTGGCACTTCTTCTCATAAGAGGACTCCCTTTTATGAGAAGTAGAGGTCCTATGAGAAACAGAGCTCCCTACAGATGTACCAGAACGATTAGATTCCTGAGAAGGAGATCTTGATCTTCTTGGTAAACTGTTAACCCTTCCAGGTGGGGTAAAGAGAGGCCCATTGAGGCCTCCTTCCTCACCTTCAGGAAGAATTGGATTGTCCAGGGTAGAATCATTTTGATCCTCCTGGCCAGCATCAGAGTCCTGGTCATTGAAGTTTTCACTTCCTGGCCTTTCCTCTTCTGCTGCCTCACCCCCTTTGCCTGCCTCATCAGACCCTGGGGTCTTTCTGAGGTCATCTAAAAGCAATGTCTCTATGAGACGTTGAGTGTTGGGGTTTTGCAAGGAGCCACCGGCTTCAGGCCTAGAAGACATGCTAGTGTGGTGTGGTGTATGCACCTACCTACTCTAGTGGGAACTGAACTCTCTTGAGTTGGAGAAAGGGTGTGCTAGGCCCTTGACTTACCCAACTCTAAGTTCAGTAGAACTTACTTTATTCTAGTCTTGATTTATATGTACCTAAGTACCTTTAGTGGTTTTCAGTTAGTCACTCACTGAGATTATCTGGTAAAACAATAGCAAGCTTGAATCCCAACCGCTGCACACCAATGTGAGAAGTTGGCCTGGTATATGCTGTCCACTAATTAAAGTGGGCACCTTGCACCAGTCCAAACGACCCTTATTGATGATTAGGTTAAAGACAACCTTTATAGAAAGCTATCCTAGTGGTAGCTGTGGAGAGCAGCCTTCAGGCTAAGTCTCGAAGGAATGTAAAGCAGCTTGTTTTACCAGTATATAACCTCCTGAATGACCAAATGAAAGGAGAACCACACCAGGTGTATATAAAATATATGTATTTCTTACTAAACACTCTCTACTAACCTCTTTATGAGATTAGAGAACAATACACACAATAGTAAATCACTAGAACAACAGTAAATAGCACAATACACAGCGGGCTCCAGGGGGAGACCGAACCATATACTAAGAAAGTGGTATAAGAACCACGACTTGACTAGACACAGTGCCTAGAGCACGTAGAATCACTGGGACCCCAAGGAACCACCCAAGGTAGTGACACAGGGGACCCACGGAGGACGGGTGCAGTGTGGGAACACAGACGCGAGCTCCGTACAACTCTATGGGAAAGTCGCGGTTGGAATTTTAAAGATTAAGGACACTTAGGAGAGGACTTCAAGCAAACCCAGCTAAGCATAGAAGGTTCTAAGGCCAGCACCCTTGAGAGTACCAAGGTACCCGTGTTACCTATCCCAGAGGAGCCGGGTGCATAGGGGTCAAGTGGTGTCGGAAACCCTCGTCGTTTTCAATGGCGTGATGCGAGAAAGTACTGCTGCAGTGGAGAAGAAAAGTGTCCGGTGTGATCCAAGCCTGGATCGGAGATGAGAAGGACCTGAAAGCAGAGGGGACAAAGTCTGGGTCACTTCACGTGACCAGGAGCGGAGCAATCGAATGCCCACCGATGTCGGGTGCTTCAGGTGCGTAGAGGTGAAGTTTGGCTCTGCAGCCACAGGGACCAGGAGACATCTGCGACAACCACAGTCCGGATTCGAGCTGTCCCACAAAGGATGTCGAGTGCTGGGGGGTCAGTGTCCGGATTGAACACCAACAAGCCTTGGCAACTGCAACCCACACGGTCAGAGGAAAGATGCTTCTGCAAGGACCAGAAAAGTCCTTGGGACTCCCCAAGCAATGGAGAGTCAGGGCATGTCTGGAGCAACCAGGGAAGCCCAATGAAAGTTAAAGTTGCCTTCTCAGGGACCCACAGGCCA
Organism: Calotriton arnoldi; assembly: GCA_963921515.1. NCBI lineage: Eukaryota > Metazoa > Chordata > Amphibia > Caudata > Salamandridae > Calotriton > Calotriton arnoldi. The sequence goes on along the minus strand of CAWUFW010021756.1, from coordinate 91,016 downwards.
ACGGACCAGGGATCGTGAAGGGACCTCAAGCTGAATCACCAAATACCAGCCCAAGGAACACTCGTGGAGTGTAGGCCAGTAATCTTCAGTGGAATTGCTGCTCGGGGTCAGGACTATAAGTAGCCCAAAGCACAGCTTCAGGGATTTCCGCAAATCATATGCTGCTGCAAATGTACACAGTGCCCAGGGGTACGGGTTTCACGGTCCCCACGAGGGATACGGGCCGCAGAATTGTTGAGAGCGCAGATCGACCTCGGAGACCTCGGGAACCCACCTCCTGTGTTGCAGAAATCTTCGGAGTCCTTCGGGAGCTTCGTAGATGCAAACCGGTCAGATGCATTTAGGTGCCTGCTCAGCAGGGGAGTAACTCCTTTACTCCAAGGGAGATTCTTTAGTCGTCCAGCAAGGCGTAGATCGTCGAAGGTTACTTGGTTTCTGTAGCAGAGTTTAGTCCAGGTAATATCTACAGTCCTGTAGCCAAGGGTTCCTACTTTATACCAAGTAAGGGGTGGGACAAACTCTGGGGACCCACCTATGGAAGGGTCAGGACAGAGGGGTGGCTACACCCATGTCCTTTGTCCAGTTTCGCACCAGAGCAGGAGCAAATGGCTCCTGCAACCGGTTTGAGCTGGACTATGCACAGGGACACCAAATGTGCCCCCAGTGCAGACATCAAAGCACTCTGAGAGTGCACCCACCCAGCCCCAATACACTAAAGCCTGTCTGGGAGGTGGTCACACCTCCGTGTGACAGAAAACCTATTGTCAAGCCTTCCCCTGCCGGAGTTTCGTCCAGCAGCAGGAGGGCAGACTCGTGTCTGTGGCTGGCAGCATCCATTTTGTGATGCCAGGGTTCTGTGAAGCTGGTACCGGGTGTACCGGTGTTGTCATATTTCTCCTCTAAGAGGGTGGAATCATACCTCCCACACCAGTTACTGGTGTGGAGGTATGATTCCAAGGTGTTTGACACCAAACACGACATGTTTCCATGCAGCCGTTTTAAAGTTAGTATTTACCGCGAGGTTATAATGCACTTAAGTATATATGGTTGGCTGCATCACAAACAACCCCGGAGAATAGGTTCCGAAGGCTGCAGAGGGGCTCTGCTCATGCATGGCCACCCTCTCACATAAAACCCAGCACCCTGCCTTCAGGATTGATAAGGCCTGCTATAGGGGTGACTGATAGGTTTATATGTGCAGTGATTAGGATAGATATAGTGAACCTATATCTAAGTATGGGGTGCATGCACCACCTTACACAGGCTGCAGTAGCAGACCTGTGGTGTCATTTTAAATGGTCTCTCAGGGGTGGCATAATACATGCTGCAGCCCCTGGGAGGCCTCTGGTGTACCTGTGCCCTGGGTACATAGTATACCATATACTAGGGACGTATAAGGGTACCCCAGAATCCAATCTGGAGTGTACCTAAAGTACATGAAATCAATTTTAGAGGAGAAAGCAGATAGACTGGGGTCCTGAATAGCAGGATCCCAGTCAGACTAAGTCGAAAACAGTGAAACATCAGCAAAAAGTGGGGGTAACTATAAGAAGCAGATCCTACTCTCCTACATGCAGTAGCCACGTGTTCCGTAGCAGCAGTTACAAGGTCCCTGACTAAAATAGATAATGATATTCTGGCAGCGGTAGCTGCTACGAGGGAGGGAACAGCTTCTCCTCAGGGTTTCCCTTCAAAATACTCTTATCATGTATCTCCTGAACAGGTTCCTTACGCTTCTATTCCATCTGTTGGGGATCGGATGATTCCCAACATGGACCGCATACTTGCTTTGATCAGAGCCGCACACGAGGGCATGGCTTCTGCACATGCCGGGGTGTCTGCAACAGTCTCAATTTTACAGCAACGATATTGGTGGCGTGGTTTATATAAACAAACCCTTAATTACGTGCTTTCATGTGACATTTGTCAACAAATCAAACCGTCTACGGTGTCACGCCCACCACAGACACAGCTATGTATTTCTAATCAACCCTTTGGCTGTGTATATCTTGATCACTGCGGTCCATTCTCTTCTAATACTGCATATATATACATTTTAGTTGCGGTTGATTCGTGCACAAGATTCCTGTGGGTTTGGCCACAATGCAGTGCTGACGCTCGAAATGTCATCAGGGATTTGCGTGTCTTTGTCGGGATGTTTGCCTGTGGCACCTTCCATTCAGACCATGGTCCAGCGTTCGCCTCTACGGCTTACAAGGACGCGATGAAGTCGGTGGGGGTGCTGGTGCAGTTTTCGTCTCCATACAGGCCTGGGGGCAATTCAATTGTGGAACGAATGAACCGTGACTTAAAGCAATCCTTGACAGCTAGAGTCTTAGGTACTGGCAGGACCTACCTGGCTGGCCCATTTGTATGGTGTTCAACGTGCACTCAATAATCTCCCTAGAAGATCTCTGGGTGGGCGGACCCCATACGAAATGCTCTTTGGCATCAAAATGTTTGTGCCAGACCTTGATGGTCTAGACGTTGTAGCGGCAGCCGCAACCTTTGACGTAGATAATCATTCTGCTGTGTTACAGGATCTACAAAAGACCCGTGACAGCTATGCAACTGAACATTTACCCTCTTCCGATGATGCAGCACTGCTGATTCCGGTTGCCGGCTGGCTTCCTAAGATTGGAGTTCTGGTACGAGAAAAGTTGGAGAACAAGAAAGAATTTGGTCCCTCTTATCGTGCACCGGTCCCGGTTCTTGGATTGAAGGGTACTCGTACAGTTATTTTACCACCTTTACCTGGTCGCAAAGACAACAGATACATCTCAGTGGTCAATGTCAAGCTACACCGTCTGGCCGATTCTGAATAGTGTCACACCTGCAGTTTCGTGCAACGCTATTTCTTTGAAACCGGTCTCCTCAACCACCACGAATAACAACAGTGTCAGGGAGGCTGGGATGGAAACTGCTATTGACCTTTCTCCTATTTTGCCTCCTACCTCTTCCACCACAGATGTCGAGTATACGTATCCCACTGATGAGTCCAACAGGGAAGTGCCGAGCGATCCTCGACAACATTATGCTGATACCTCTCACCCGCCTTTAATACCGAGGGGTGAAAACGGGTATTTTGGGGACCATGCCAGCTTCTCTTATGACTCATCCTCCTCGTCTTCTACTTTGGCAGTATCACCGTCTAAATTACGTGTTTTCATCTCTTGGTTCAAAAAGACGTACTTGGTCCCTCCATGGACCTACATCTGGTTGGTGCATATCCTAATTTTCCTCTTCATGTCGATTGGATTTGTAACAGTATTCTTCTTACTTATCAATGGTCATTATTTGCCAGAACGCTCTGCTGTGAACTTGGTCGATGGAATCCTGGCCCCACACACATTGTCCCACATCATGAAACGTGATCAGACTCTTGTGAACATTTCAGCATTCCCGGTTGCAGATGGCATCATTTGGGATAAAGTAGCTTTCGAAATTCACGGCCCGACGCAAGTGCTCAGGGTGCCATACGTGTTTCGCGTCTCGTTAGGAGATGTGGTGACACGGGACATACATTCTGATGATTGGGATGTGCAGGCAGTACATTCCTTATTTTCTGGTTTAAAGTATTATGCTGCTTTTGATGCTGAGGATTTGTATTTAAATTCTGCCAATTATGCTGATCTCCTTTGTTATCAACACTATGGGCATCATTTTTTGCATAAAACAAATACTTTAAGGCCGGTTTATAATTACACTCAATGGGAACATTGTCCTAATCCCACAAAGGGAGTTCAATAATTCTTAGAAATAAGTTCACATATTTTACAAATTATAACACGTCCAATCCGCAATCCTATTTCTTTAAACTACAATTGTCATCTCAATCGAAATTTATCCTGACCCACACTAAATTGATTTCCTCCAACTCTTTTAGGACTAAATTGGCCACACAGGGTTACGATCATTGGAAAGAGACCATTGATTTAAAATCAATCTGGGGCACAAAGCCTTAGCAGGTTCAGGGAACTGAGGCTCTGCATCGTGCCTGCCTAATCCCGGCTCAAATTTTATTTTTAAATGATACTGTGTACCAAACCACATGCTTTGGATTGGCAACTGTAAAAAATTTGAATATCCCATCCATTACCGCTTTAGCGGAATATGACAATTGGGGTGCCCGGACGAATTATACCATCGCTACATTGTGGGCTTTGTTTCAAAATGACAACTTTAATGTCTCAGAAATAGATTCATCCGGTTGGTTGGTGTGGCAAACCAATTCCACTGCATGTCAATTGTGTTTTTATAATGTGACACCTGGTTTCACACAGAGTAGACCGGATCCTCGTTATCCACATTCACATTCGGTCACCACATACTCGGTGGTAGAATTGTGCCAACAATGGTTGGAACATTCCACCCTTTCATCAGTGAAACAACACCTGTCGCTCTTGTTGAGTGATATCAATTTGGCTGATTTTATCTTAGGACCCAGGGTTCCCAGATCTAAAAGATTTATATATGAAGCTTACAATGAATTTTGGTAACTTTCACAGATGGAAGCAGCTTTTCGTCTGCGCCAAATTGATCAAGCAAATTTAGAAAAAGTCCTTGCCGTAGTCGACAATAGCATCAATACACTTTCTTCACTCATTTACACCTTGGATAACATTGTTTCTTCTGTTATTGATATTGTTCAGAATGATGTCTCTGTGTTATATCATGGTCAAAATCAATTACGATCAGTTATGCAGTTTGCATGGACGTTACAGACCCTTAAAATGGGAAAGGTCCCTTGGGATTATTTGAATGCTTCTGCTCTGTTTTTACCATTTAATCTGACTGATAAACAGCGTTTTATGTTGATGAAAGATGCTACATACATGCTATTACACATTGAACAATTAGAGCCCGTGCCATTCTCTGTGGCGGAGACGGATTCAGCCGTTTGGTTAATTCATGGGGTTATCTCTCTCCCATTCTCACTGTTTCAATTTAAATCTTGCATGCAACATTTTCCAATTGGCTGCTTTGAACCCCTGGGTAGTGCCTTTTTACATGAATTGTGGTCCCTACCTATCACTTACAGATGTCAACGGGATGATAAGGAAGTCTTCCTAACAGGGGAGGACTGCGATTCAACAGTAGGGCATTCCCTAGTTTGGAAACACGTTAAGTTGCACGGCGCATGTATGGTATCAGCGCCTAATCTTGCTTGTTTTTTGAAAGGGACTCCAGTACCATCAATAATTCCCGCTTTTACCCTGCTTACTAACGGTAGCTATCTTATTTTGAACAACCAAGAATGCTGTGGTTTACGGGCAGGTGTCCCGTATTTGGTAACTATTTCACAACACGTTACTTGTTGTAGCAATGTGCTTTTTCCGCCCCCACATGGGAGTGTAGGTAGTTCCAGTTGTTCTTCCATTCCTACTTTGCAAACAGATTTCAACAAATTAAGTAGGTTAAAAGCCCTTTTGTTCCAACAAGAAGTGGCTCTCACTTCGGCTCGAGAGACCTTCGAGTTACAGGTGGCTAGAACATCTAGTGACATTCAGTCACTTCTGAATACTAACCTCCCACTCCACTTTGAGGAGCTTATACATCAAATATTTAATGCGTCTGACACTAAAGGCCTTGCACACTTTTTTAAACAAGTGGGAGCAGGCCTTGTGACTTCTTTTCAGACGATATTTGGAGTAATACCAGCTTTTATTCATTCTATTTTTTCCCGTGTCTTTGGAGGATTCCCTTTATTACTAGCGTTAGCTGGTGGAATCCTGCTTCTTCTGCTCCTGCTGCGAAATGGCTGCTCATCTTGTGGTACTGCACAGACCAGGCCAATTGCAACTGTACCGTGATCGAAAGCAACAAATTTATGGATGCCTACCGTTAGCGACGCTTGGCGTGAGTTATGGATTAACTTTTTGCTTTGCCTACTTTACTTGCGTGCAACCAGTTTTCTACTGTCGACGGTGCCCCTTCAATTGGGCTATGGATTTATGTCTCTCCAATACGTCATGTCCAGTCCCGGATTTTGGCCAGTTGATGGGTCCCTTAGAGGCTCATGACCAGGCTTGTTCTGGGGATGGCTGTATGGCGCGTGCAGCAGCACTTAGAGTGTGGCTGAATGGGATATCTGTGCGGCTGCGCAGAACCTCTTGCATCAGAGTTTCATTGAATATCGCGCAAGTTGTCTGATGATGCTTTTGGAAGCATCGGATTACAAGGAGCACGTTTGTTCCTTCGACCTACTTGATTGGATGGCATCCCTTTTAGTACTAACGATAGAGATGCCCTTCTGGAGGGGATTGCATTCTTAAGTTCACGTACGCTGATGGACTTACCACCATCTTTATCATAACATTTTCCCGGAGACGCCACACCTGGTTTTAAACGATGAAAAAACATGACAATTTTTTTTTTTTTTTAATTTTTCCAATTTGGTTTTTCTCACGTTTTTGGTCTGCTTGGCTTTTTGAACTCTGTTTTGGTCCTTTGTCTTTGCCCTATGGCCTTACCAGGGGGAGGGTGTTATATGGCCATTAGGGTCATTGTCGACATTGCTAAGTTAGCATGAGCTTTGCTGCCATGATGCTGCTTTTGCACACGTTACTACATGACTTTATTTTTGAAAGACTCTGTTTGGGCCTTTCACATGAGAACTATCTGCTTTTCGCGTTCTCTGCTGAGTTCCTGCAGTTTAGTCTGAACACGATGTGCAAGGTCTCCAGACACTTGGAGAGAGTCTTTTCCATAGAGAAGAGCTATGCTGTTCCTATGATGTAAACCTTGCATCTAGGCTTTAAGGTATGGGGTCTGCTGACAAAGCCCAGAGATCTTCTTTTTTATAATAAACTTCTTCCAGTCAAGGGGAGGGTGGTTAGACCTCATAGTCCCTTTTCCACTGTCTTTATATAATGACTTCCCCCTTTGTACTCTATGGAATTGTAACAATGCTAATTGTTTTGAGGTTTATGCATTTTGCTGCTGGTAGTGGCTCGTATACTGTATTGTAGAGCACGATAGTTAAAATAAACATTTTGAACTATTACAGTGACTCTGTGAAATCTTGTGGACAAGTACGAGTGAGCGAGCGAAAGGGTATGTCTTGCTACCGCGATTCCTGAGAGAGTCGGGAGTGTTGTGTTCTGGGTTGTCTAATCATTTGTAGCTCTGTGATTTTTGGAGGAGAACGAATGAGACACTATAGCTAGTAGGTTTTGGGATTTTGGGCACTAAGGTGGTAGGCTGGTACACCCCTATACACCGAGGTCCCGTTTTCCTGCGCATAGTTCTGTGTAGGTGCAGAATCCCCGCAGCAGTTTCAGTATTTAAACCGGGCCTCTTGTGTTTATGGGCAGCTCTTTTAGCCAAGTAAAGCATTTGTCCAGTCCGGCAGATTACTCTAATTATTGTACAATTTTAAACAACTTCAAGGCCTGCAGTTCAAGTTCAAGTTCAAAAGTAAGTTTATTTAGACCGTTGGTCTTTAAACCACATAAAACACGACATTTTATTTAAAATTCTAAAAAAGAGCCATCAAAAAATTATTACAAATTCATTATCTCCTTACATCATAAGAAACTAATTTTCCTAACATCAATCTTAATTTGTTAAAAACAATTCCATACACAATTTATGAACGCGATCTAATAACACATATATGATCCAAGCATTTTATATTTCTATTTTATAACAATTAAAATTACCCAGTTTAAAATCTCTATTTATCAATACACGGTCCACTCCTCCATTCCCTATTCCATAAATAACCTTTTAACAGCCTGAATAAACTTTGCCACCGCTATTGCAATAACAAGATACTGCATATCCATAAGGAGCTCAATTGCTTTCGTCCGTGACCTAATACCATACTTTAAGAGAACTGGACGTAGGAACAGTTTTCGCAGGGCTAACAGTTTTTGGCAATCCATTAAAATGTGTAAACAATTGCATTTCATGCCCATCCTGCATGTACATCTACCGTCAGGATCCATCAGTACCCTTTTTATTTTATCGTTTGATCGAGCGGGATTAATACCTACTCTCACCCTTAATAATTCCATTCTGAGCCATTGATTTGGTAGGGTGTCTAGGTAAGGATACCAAATTTCATTCCTCCAGCAATTTATCATAAATTGCACGGACTCTTTTTTTCTCAGATACTCCATATCAATGAGGCTAGACTTTTCCTTCCCCAAGGATTTGAGTACACCTTTTGGTTCTTCAATGTGCAAGGACTGGGGATCGATTTTCACCTTCAGATTATCACAGATGGAGTAGAGCTTCTTTCTTATTACTTTCGCCCACTTTAGTTCACTCAGCTGAATCTCCTTCATACACCATCGTGACACTTTCACATCTTCTCCTGACCCCAGCCGTTTCCAAAATCTAAGTAAACTCACTTGGACCTGGACATTCCATGATATCAAGTCTAGCTCCAGCCTAATTGCCTGTATCATTGATGAGCTAGGCAATGACAACAATGCTTTTAAGCATTTCCCTTCCTCACTGTCCCAGGTGCTTTTCCCTCCCAAACATAAAATTTCTGCTCCATACTGCAATTGTGGGGGGATCATTGCATTGTAGGCCTTCAGCAAGGGTCTGTGGGACATAGCGCCATAATTACGGTTGAATTTTTTCAACCCGCAAACAGAGGCTAAGACTTTGGCTTTCTGGGCCTCTAGGTGCGTGCCCCATTTTAAAGACTTGTCAAACCATATTCCCAGGTATTTATACTCGTTGACAACTTCTAATTTCGTTTGCCCCAAAAACCAATTGCATTTTTGATCTCTCTTCCCAAAACACAGTATTTTTGTTTTATCCATGTTCACTGTGAGGCGTTTAGATGCACAATATGTATCAAACGCATTTAGCTTCCTTTGAAGACCCAATTCTGTTTGATCGAGGATTACTAAGTCGTCTGCGTACAGTAGACAGGACAAATGCTTCCCATTTACCTTTGGGCTTGCACTTCTTTCCGTCATTAAAAAGGAAGGTAGATCAGCAAGAAAGATTGCAAAAGAAGTGGGGCCAATACGCAGCCCTGTCTTAGGCCGTTATTGATCGCTATCTCCAATGTCAAGCCCCCCATTGTATCTTTGATAACCTGAGCCCAGTTCTGACTATGCAACTCCTGGATTATTACTAGGAGTTCTTCAGGAATGTTATAACTTTTTAACGACTCCCAAAGACACTCCCTATCTACTAGATCGAACGCCGCCCGAAAGTCGACAAAACAGCAGTATAATCTACCTTGCTGTTCTAACGACTTCCGAGCTAATGCCCATAAGGCAAGGCAATGGTCAATGGTTGAGTGCCCCTCCTTAAACCCTCCTTGTTCCACTGGTACAATCGAGTGTAGCTCAACCCAATCCTTCAGTCTGCCAAGGATTATTTTAGAGAATACTTTTGCACCAATATCTAACAGATTAATTAATCTGTAGTTTTTTGGGCCCTTCCTGTCCCCTTTTTTATGCAGAGGCCTAATCACCGCACCCCTCCACGATTTTGGGATAGTACCTGAATCTAGCACAGCAGAGAACATCTTAGAGAAAAATTGTGCCCACCAGTTTAGCTCTGTTTTAATTATAACAGCGGGTAAGTTATCTGGCCCTGCAGCTCGAGATAGGTTTAACTTCCTAATAGTATCCTTCACTTTTTCTATCGAAAATGAAGGTATTATCTCTTTTGCAGCCCATCCCATAGGGACTCTTTCCTCGCTTATTACTGGCGCATTGCTAGCCATATATAAATGGCCTAAGTACTCCTCCCAAGATGCCTCATCAACTACACAACTCATGGTTCCCGGGGACCGACCCGAGGCGTCTTGGATCAACTTCCAGAACCCTTTGATATTTTTTGTTTCTATTGTTTTTATTTAAGATTTATGTCGTATTTTTATCATATTTATGCCATTCTAGTTCCAGAGCAATAAAATTACATTTTGTTATTATTGAAACTCCTGTATACCTGGGCCTAAAGGACAGTGACAATTAGATCATTTGCCCTTAATTGGAGCGATTTTATCTAAAACAGTGTTTTTTAACCTGTAGTTTGTGGACCCATGGGGGTCCATGAAGACTACTCAAGGAGTCCCCGACTGCTACGAAAATCAAATAATATAAACAGATTAATAAAGTGCATATAAACAAAGGCGCAAAATCGAACATTTTAAAGCGTTCTGCAAATTTGAAGTAACTTGAAATTGGAGGATAAGAATTAGGGTAGTATCTTCAGATTGATTCATGGGAACAGTGCAAGTGCATCAAACAGAATATGGATGATGAGTGGCCTCAAATGATATTTAGAAAAGCTCCAACATCCCATTTTTTTAATTTTTTTTATATTTGTTTGTTTGAGCAAAATAAAATATTTGTATCATTTGTGTATTTGTTGATGAATGCTTTTTTCTGTATTTTATGTATATTGTTTTGCAGTTCAAACCATCAAGAAAGCTTAGGCCGGTATCCCAGGCTTCCCATAATGACTCAGTGGGGGGTCCTCGGATTCCAATAATGGTTCAGGAGGGTCCCTGTATTTCAGTAATGATTAAGTGGGAGTCCACAGAAATCAAAGGTTAATAACGACTGATATGATGCATTTGTTAGCCAGTTGATAGCACTACTGGCCACACCTTCCATATTAATATCAAGAGTAGCAGATGTAGATAAGAGGGTGTCATTTAGAATTTGATGCTCTAATTTAGCAGAATTATTTTTAGCGACCAGTACCTCTTCTCCTTTTCTCAACTTAGCTATAACAAGAGTTTTGATATTGAACATAATAAGATAGTGGTCTGTCTCACTAAAGGGAGAATATTTAAAATGAATTACAAATCGTGGTGCATAAAACAAGAAGGCCAATAGAATGGCTAGCATTGTGAGTAGGAGATTTGACCTGTTATTCTAAACCCATGACTTCACAGGCTTCATCTAGAGTACTAGTCACAGTAGAGGTGGAGTTATCAACTTTAATACTAAACTAATCTTTTGTGATGGAACTAACAGTGCGAGCAATAAAATAGTTTGTTTCAAAGTTAGTAGCAGAACCAGGGTGCGATCAACAAGCATCCCCATGAATGCTTTCTTAGATAAGAGTGCCAAGGCAAATATTCAGCCTGGGAAAATCCTTTAAGTGTAAATTTATCGGCACACCACCACAATCAACATATAGAATACTAAACATTTCAAGCACCGCTATAAATAGATCAGATGCAAGGGTGTCTCAGAGCCTTATCTTATCTGTGTAATAAAAATTAGGTTGTAATTGGCTTTAGGTATAAAGTCATGTCTTTTCTCCTTAATTTTGGGTAGAGATCTAACATTGATCACAAAGGACTCTAATGTCAATGGCATTGAGAATTAAGGAGGCTGATTCATGACAGATATTGAAGAGTAAGGTAACTAATTCAAAACAGCCCCTATCTTAAAAGAGTTAGTTGCCTGAGTATTTTTAATTTCCCCAGGGAAGGATTCATAGTCATTGGGAGACAATTATCCTGGTCTCTTACCTTATTAATGCAAGGAGGAGGAGTGGAGTCCGTGTTGGGTAGGTTCTGGATTAAGGTGACCAAAGGTCCTGGCAGCGTCTGTGATTTAAACGGAAATGGAAGTGTGCGGTGCAGGCACGCTGGCCTTAGTTGAGCCTTTGGCACACTGCTAGCACGGACAAGTTGAGGCAACCTTCTTATCCCTCTTTGTGGTCCAACACATAACCAGACCTAATAAGGCAATGTCCAAAATGGCAGGTGTGGTCTCCAATGAATACGTGGAGAGTGCAAGAAACTGATTCTTATACCCACTTACACATCATAGGCCCCACTTGAAACAGCAGACAAGAAAAATGCTCTGAACACAATGTGTAGAATACAATAAGAAAATACCCCAAAGGGCAAACAAAAAATTGTGATAAAATACAATTAAAATTCAATACCAAGCACTAATAAAAAAATCAGTGAAGTTGTAAATTACATTGGTCTGCGAAAGTCACATAATTAGCTGTATGGCAAGTATGCAAATTACCAAACAATTATGCCAAAATTACTTGTAATTATGCAAAATGCATCTCACACTCAAACAATTCCCTGAATGATCTGTTCGGATAAAAATTCAACTCAAAAATATAATTGTGAGTTCTCCCGGGTAAAAAATCTACTTGAAATATTTGTTGACTGCCAAAGTTAAAGCAACTACTACTTGCGTTCAAAACACTGCTTCTCACATTCATATTTGAAGTTTTGTGCAAAAAAAGTTACTCAAATGGTCTGTCCAGGTAAAAAATCTACTTGAAATGCTGCCCATGTTAAAAAAGCTACAGAACGGTACATCTTGCATTCAAATTTGTCCCCGAAATTGCGCGATGTGGCACAATGGCGTAATCTCGGTAATTTTGCATATTTTATTATGTGAAATTACCACAATTACACCAATGAGGTCAGCATAATTTAAATTTTGCCCAGGCCTAGTAAATTATTTGCCTGGAGAGTATCCCACAGTCAGGAGGCTTTAGGGTAATATCTTCACGGAGGCTGTGAGTAAGGTTTCTCATTCCTTTGTATCGTTTGACACATAATCAGGGGTGCAGGAACAAGAGAAAGATTAGATTGAACCCGGTAATGTCCAAAACGGTGGGTGCAATCATCAGTGGATAGCTGGAGAGCGCCAGGAGCCACTTATTACACCCGCCTACTCATTAAACGGACCAGCAAAAACAGCAGACTATAGCAATGCCCTAAAATCAGTTAGTAAAATACAAGAAGAATAAGCGCCTAAACACAACAAGCCCTAATTCAAAAACAGATACAGTACACTTAAAATTCAATGCAATTGATTAAAATTAGACATTTCTCATCAGAGAAGTAGTAAATTATTTCACACACATGCACATACACAAACACACGCCCATATTAATCAAATCGTCTGTGAGACAATCTATTGAACCCCCTTTTGTCCAGGGCACTGTTGGTGGCTCATGGCTGTTCCAGCAGCCTTCCAAAAGGTTTCAGTGTGTTTTGGATACACAGAGGAAGTCAGTTTTGGAACTTTCCGTCTAACTACGCTGCTTCACCGGTTTCCCATTTATTCTTCCTTTACACATGTATCTGAGGGTTTTTGCCAAGGGCCCATCCCCCACTATAGCTATCTCTGCTTCCATTCCTACGTCGATTACTCAAGGCTATTTTCAGGTCACTGCCACAACTGATCAATAACCTGCTCTGAAGGAAATTGAAAAAGAGATGGTGATACCTTTTTATTAAAGTATGTGTAGACTTTTTTTCAATATATTTTAGCCTTCAGGGTCCCAGTGACTCCGGTTATTTCTGGACAAGGAGCCTGCATGATTCCAAAAACTGAAATACAGCACAAGATAGGTCTCAGTGATTATCCGCCTCATATCAGGGCGCCTCAACACATCATTCATTGTATTCCAGAGTCAATATCATGCACGTCGATGCATCAAAATACCAAGCGTACCGGAAGTGACGTAATACAAGCTTTGAAATCCGATGACATCACAATGGCTTTAGTAACCAAGACTAACCACTTCTGTGACAAGCCAAGCCAGGGGTAGCAATTGCTATCCTCGGCTATCCCTAATGTATATCTATGGCTAATATAGCATCTAAACATGATTCTGCTCGACATAAACAGATCAATGGATCACTCTCGGTACTCCATTTTAACAAAAAGGGAAATGCTAAACCAATTAGAGGAACATTTCTAAATTCCCTACTACAGTTCATTTGCAGCCTAATTTCATTGACACTCTCAAACATTTTATCCCAAACAGTTATCCGACCTAGGGGCATATTAACAAGGGCCGGCGATAAATATCGCAAAGCGCGCTTAGCGCTTGCATATTTATCGCCAGCTATCTCTGGAATTTATCGCCCGGTTAGCGCGTTATCAACAACGCGGATCGCCGAGGCGATAAAAATTCCAGAGATAGTGTGGATATCGCTGTTTTCCATGGTGGAAAACGGCGATATCCTAGATGATAGGGCCTGTGGTCTTAGCCACAGAATCCACCCCCCATGTTAAGTATGCCTTAGTCAGGAATTTAACAGACGTTAAATTCCTGCGTTAAGTCATACTTAACGCGATTTAAAAAATCGCTACCCTTCCTTGTTAATATCGCGAAGCTGCCTTCGCGATATTTTCCCTGGTTGGTTTCACAGCCACGCCTACTTTGCATCTCATTTGCGATGCAAAGTTAGGCGTATTGGAAACGTGCGCTAAGTCAGCAAAACACGCGACAGCGTGTCTTTGCTGATAAGGCGATGAAATTATCGCCGCTTTTCGCCCGAAAACGGACGCAAAAGCAGCGATAATTTCATAGCGCCGTCTAGATAATATGCCCCCTACTTCCTAATAAATGCTTTTCCGCATAACTCAATTTTCAATTGGCATATCAAATGCACATCCTACAATGTGTGACAAAGGCCTATTTTAGTGTGCCAGTTAGTATCTCACAAGCTACAGTACTTAAAAATACAACAGTATCTTGACTTAAAAAAAAAAAAAATCAAACCTTATAAAATATTTAACTGCTGCAGTAGGATCTATTCTTTACCTTCAATTTAAATTTAATTTTGTATATTTATTTAGTAATTTGTTTCCCTTCTAAAAAAAATGGTGCATGTCGCATTGAGTGGTACATAACAGCAGTGACACTTTATATTTACCTTTATTTAGTTAAATAATGGTAAATTGTTGATAAATGCTAATTTCTGCACCAAGCTGCCAACAAAAACATAACATATGGCACTGGCACTATTATATCGAATGTAAAGAGTTAACAGACACACTACAGCAAAAGTGTACAAAAAATTACAATCAGGGTCAATTTCATATTAGCATCTTCGTAGGCTAACCATTGAGGCAAGTATAATATTTAAAAGTATTGGCCGTATTTAAAGGTTGACGGGTGGGATACTCCATAGAAACGTGGCAGATAGTCAGTCTGCCTTATTACAAGTACACTAGTGCAGCAAGGGTGCCAAGGACCCCAATACTTGTAAGGAAAATGGAGTGAGTGGTTGATTGTTAAAAACAGCCATAATGAAGAAGTGAGGCCTGCACACCCCTGGTCACAGAAGTCATCTTACTGGCTGCACTAACAATAGTGATGCACCAATACCTGTATCCCTGCATCATTCTCTGTAAGTCTTCAATCTCCCTCCTCTCTTCCTTTTGCTCCTACTATATCTCTGCATTCAGCTAATCTTTATATGATTCACTTTGTTTCACTCTCTCCTGTATCACTAGATGCATGTTCCCGTCTCACCGTTCTCCAATTGGCTCTAAATCTTTTCTTGAATATTTCCACTCTTCCCTTGTCTCTCTACCTCTGTGTCTCTGCTATTTTCCATCTTTCACCCTCCCTCCACTACAACATTTGTCTTTCTGATTCTTTCCCCTCTAACCAGTCTTTTCTCTGTCTTTCAATTCTGTTGTTTCTCTCCACTATCTTGCTTCCCCATTTGCTAATATTTGCCCACACTCATCCCCACCTCCTCTCCCCTTCCCAACCATCCCATGATTTTCATAATCCCCCCATATTTCTTCAACCTCCTCTCTTTTCCTTACCATCTGTATCTCTGTCCCTTTCGCTTGCTTGCCCCTCCATCTCTCTATACTCTCCTCTGCAGCTCTATAACCTTCTCTATCTCTTTCTCTCCTTATCTCACCATTCTTTCCCTTTATTTTCCTCCCAGTTTTATTCACTCTCTGCTTGCTCCTTATCTCTCCAACCTTGCCTATATTCTCTCGTGCATTTCTCTTGGAACACGCATCAGTCCATCCTCCTCATGTCCTTATCCCTTGCTCTCGCCACCTCTTCATTACCTGCCCACCCTATTTCTCCTCCTCCCATTCTTACTTTATTCTTCTCTAATTTTTCACCTGTATCTCATCATTGATTATTTCCTTGCCCCTGTGACCATGAGACGACTCTCACCCACCCTACTACCCACCAACCCCCTCACTACCCCAGTGTTAATAATCCCAGGCCCCAGGAAGACATTCCGAATAAACAAAAATCGGTTTGAGTGGCCTTTTAAGCAAACTGCAGGGCAAGGTAGGTTCTCCATCCCCCTGGGCCCCGTTGCTGCTGCATCGCTGCATCGCTGCATCGCTGCATCGCTGTATCTAAACCCCTGTACAAGTGCCATCGGAGAAAATGAACATGTAAATATGCCATGCTTGAGGCGGACTTTCATGCTCACCAAACTCTAAATAAGGGTCTCTGTCTTCAATGCAGAAAACAAGCCTTTTTGAAGTGAAGATTCTTTTCTGTAAATAAAAAAAAAATATATATATATATATATATATATATACATACGTATACATATATATGTACACATATATGTACAGGTATATAGATGGATATTTAGTTCAACCTTCTTTGACCATTGACTTCATTGGCTCAGATCCCTCCAGCCTTTGGCTTGAAACACTGTCACTCAGATCTTGGATAACCCACAGAAGTATTTTAGTTTCTGTTTCTTTTAATTGGCTGCTATGCTGTGTCCTTTCTTCTGACTATTTTACAACTGAAATGGACTGGCAGTCATCGAATATTCACAGTTTTTCCTGAAAAGTGCAGTCACTCAGCACACATTCAATATTTTAACACATTTCTCCCCTGCCACCGGATCGCTGGTTCCTTTCTGCATGCTTGCTGGCTCTGCTTTAATCATCACCTCATAGATCAACTCCCCTGCTGCTGGGCTATGCTCACACGGTGAGCGTGCCCAGTAGCGCTTCTCCTCTTCTCCCAGGAGCTGCTTGTGCCATGAGCGTGCCCGTCGGCTCTTCTCCAATGCCAGAGCTTTGCTGCTGCTCTAAGTGCTCCCGGCGGCTTCCTCAAGCAGCACACACGCATTGGCAAAGCCTTGTAACTCACAATGCAAGCCAGACCTATTGCCTTTGCCAATGCTTGTTTAGAATTGAGAACTGCACAGTTCATGACCAAATAGGGTCTTTCTATTTTTTTTAAGGAAAGTAAATAAAAATAAATACTTAAAACATCAGATTGTTTCTTTATCAAGGACATCCCTTTGACTCTCGACCTCTAGAGCAGCCCACCCTCCCCTCTCATCTCACCTATGAGAAAGGGCATACTTAAATATTGTTTGCGCTGCCTTTCCATATGTAATCTGAGCACACAGGTCCGTCTAAGGCTGCTGAGCCACGTGGGCACTGTACATGAAGCCCCTGTGGCACAAAGAACGTTCTGGCTAAAAGTGAAACCACGGACAGGAATTCTGGCAGAGCAGTGCGGACTGCACAGTTTTCAGTTTCCAATTTTTATTTAATGCCACTTCTGCCTGCTGGGCCTTTAGTACATCTGGAACATTTAGTACATTCCCAGGTCAAACAGGATTACTTTAGAAGCCATCCTAGAGTCATTCGATGATAATCCAACTACATTAGAAGTCATTTTCACATCATCAGACATCATCAAGCTCTTGAAGTCATCAGCAAAGCTGAAAAGCTCAGCCTGATGATTTGAGGATGACTTGAAAATGAGTATCTGATGACATCAGAAGGTGTCATTATTCATGATGATTTAAGAATGACTTGAAAATGAGTATCTGATGACTTCGGAAGGTGTAATTATTCCTGATGATTTAGGGATGACTTGAAAATGAGTATCCGATTACTTTACAGGGTGAGATTGTTCTTGATGACTTCAGGATGATTTGAAAATTGCATCCGATTGCTTCAAAGGTACCATTGTGTTTTCAATAAGATGTTTTTCTTTTGGTGATTTTAACATGAATTGCTGGTTACTTCCAAAGCATGGCCACCGCTTTGGTTTCAATTTTCTAGAAAAATTCAAACTGTTGGATGATTGCCCGATTAATTGCAGATAAACGCAAAATGACATATAAGTGTTCTATAATACCCAACTGAGCATATGATGTGCTTCAGAGAACTGTGTATAAGTCACAGGTTATATTTTAATTCATTTATTTATTTCTGCCACTTTCTTTTTGTACAAAAAGGTAAGTTATTTATTCTTGTACTTGCTATTTTATGTTTATATTTCAAGGAGGAAACAATACCAACATCTGCTGATGTTCACACTCCGGCCAGGTGGCAGCTCCAACCACCATGCAAACCCTAGGCCTGGCTTGCATGTTTTTCCTCGTTTTTGTCATTCCTGTCCTGAAAGATTTACCACAGTTAAATTACACCAAAATCTAAACACAATTCTAAACACAAACATTATATGTTCTTGTCAGAAACATATCGCAATGATTTGGGTGTGATTGCCAGGACGAGATGGAGTGGGGGCGGTGGGATGGCCTAACGGCCATAGCTCCCCCACCTTGGACCCCGGGACCAGGCTCTAGCCCGGGCGCCGGCTCAAACATCCCATGTTTCTCTGCAACATCCCTTCATCTCCCAGTGTCTAAAATATGAATCTGGTCTTGTGTAAAGGAATCTGGTGCGCATGTGAAGTGCTCTAATGCCATTGGGCCAAGTTTGCGCTATTTACAAAACTGCAATACATAAATGTTCTCGAGGGCGATTAGATCGGTGAAAGATACAAGCCCCGCTGGTGGCTCCTGGGCTGCCAGACCACCATTTCAAGGTAACAAGACGACTGGTGAAATAGCACACAGAAAGCGCTATAAAGCCACATGCTTTTGCTGCGAGCCAGCCACTGAAGTGCTCCACCAGCTCTGTGGTGTTTCACAGATCCAGGTACTAATACAGACAGAAGCATCCTGCTGCGTTAACCCAGGGAAACAAGCAGATAACATGTTGTGATGCAGGGGAAAATGACGTTTGCTGCTACTGCAGCAATTTAGCATCGCATTTAATTCTAGTTCAAATGCATATACTCTGTGCTTGATTTGTGTTCATGGTTGTAAGTGGTGGGCACCGTCACTTATTGCTGGGGACTGGAACTTACTTGTCATCACCAGACTTTGACCCTGAGCAACAGAGAAAGGCAGGAAAGAAAGAAGGAGAAAAAGAAAGACCGCTAAAGGGCCTCAAAGGACAAGCATTGGCATAGCCAATAGGTCTCGCCTTTGGGACCTTATAAGTGTTTAGTTATCCAGCACAATATCATTGGTGCAACAACATCAACTGTTGCATGGCTAAACACTTATAAGGTCCCAAAGGCGAGACCTATTGGCTATGCCAATGCTTGTGTTTAAGGATGTAATCACGTCCTCGGCCGCTTCCCCACAGTCACATTACAATGTTGTTGTTACGAGTGTGAACAGGAAGCAGACCAGCGCCGCCACTGTGACAGAAGCCAGACATAGCACCCCTCCTCCATTCCTCTTTCCCCTCAGTCGCTCCCTTTCTTTACAAACAGTTACTATCACGTCCTGATCTCCCCTCTGCCTCTCCTCTCTTCTGCCAGCCCCTGTAGTACACTCCTTTCAAGGGGCTTAAGTTCAGCCGGAGTCTGGCTGAACGCACATGAGAAAATTCTAATAAAACATGACAGTTTACACAAAACACAAATATAAACATTAGTACATGAACACTAAACATCCTGGCCTCTCATTTAAAACAAAGCACAGCTTTAAAATAGATTTAAGATGTTGGGACTCGCTCAACACAGAGGTGCTTTATGTATAACGATGAAATCACGTCCTCGGGCGCTTCCCTGCAGTCATATTAAAATGTTGTTGTGACGAGTGCCTCTGTGCTTTAGGTATAAGGATGTAATCACGTCCTCGGCTGATTCTCCGCAGTCACATTACAATGTTGTTGTTAACAGGAAGCAGCCCAGCGCCGCCACTGTGACAGAAGCCAGACATAGCACCCCTCCTACATTCCTCTTCCCCTCAGCTGCTCCCTTTCTTTACAAACAGTTTCTATCACATCCTTATCTCCCCTCTGCATCTCCCCTCTGCCTCTCCCCTCTGCCTCTCCTCTCTTCTGCCAGCCCCTGTAGTACACTCCTTTCAAGGGGGCTTAATTTCAGCCGGAGTCTGGCTGAACGCACATGACAAAATTCTAATAAAACATGACAGTTTACACAACACACAAATATACACATTAGTAAACGAACACTAAACATCCTGGCCTCTCATTTAAAACAAAGCACAGCTTTAAAATAGATTTAAGATGTTGGGGCTCGCTCAACCCAGTGGTGCTTTATGTATAACGATGTAATCACGTCCGCGGGCGCTTCCCTGCTCTACTCCCCACTGCCTTTCCTCTATCACACCACCCCATATACTACAACTCATTTCACAGTGTTACTCACTACACAACAAAAAACAGTTGCGGATCAATTCACACAGAGGCATAATGTAGGCCCCTACAGTAGCCTTCATTTACGCATGGACATGCCAAAACGCATATGAGGAAATTCTTTTTAAAGTAGAAAAATTTCGGATAAATTACATATACTACATTATTCCCAAAACACAGGGTAACAGCGGGAAATAACCGAGCCCCCAGACAAACAAAAAAAAAAAAGGTTCGGTACAAAACTTTATTAACCTTCCTTTTCACCTCACACACATCCTTTAAATGCTCCCATACCACGATCCCACTCACTCCTCTACAACATAGATGACACAATGCGTAGCTACGGAAAATACAAATACATCCTTCACACATGGACACAGGAGAAAAATATTGTACTACCTCATTCAGAAATAGACATCATGTACGCCCCTGCAGGGAAATAAATCTAATACGGTGCATTCCAGTACAAACATGGACAAATTACATTTGCACTTGGGAAATTGCAGGCAAATACTTAACAACCCATTCTAACAACAACTATCAGCATCATACACTCGGATCTTGACATCGAAATAACTCAAACAGTCCAATTTACATTTTCCTCAAAATTCCATTCACAACCAATTTCTTCTCATTAACTCCCTCGTACACTATCTACATTCCCCCAACAACAAACCCCCTTCACTTGTTCACTACATATTGTCAACACATACTAAAGCACTTTCTCGCAGATACATAAAAAACATAACTGTAACAACTCTTAACTGGGACAACACCAACCCACCACACTAACAGGCAAACACACACCCACGCCCCCACTACCACAAAAAAGCAAATCAGGACACTTATTTCACCAGCTGTTTCAAAACACACACATCCTTTCAATATTCACCGATCGCGCTCCCACTCACTCCTCTACAACTTATATGGGACAAAAGGCGTCACTGCGCAAATTTAAAATACCTCATTATAAAATGAACAGGTGCTGTACATTTGTTTTCACAGCCTAGCCTGTCTGTTACCGCCACACCACGGATTTCCTTCATAACCACTCTTCCTCCACAACACGGACCATCCTTCTTTTCTTCTTTTTATGTATACACTACGCAAAGCTATGGCGGCTAGCACAAGCCAATAACGTCATGTCGGCCCCTGCAGGCAGTTTACTTAACAAGCATTGGCATAGCCAATAGGTCTCGCCTTTGGGACCTTATAAGTGTTTACCCATGCAGTTGGTGTTGTTGCACCAAGGATATTGTGCTGCTTAACTAAATACTTATAAGGTCCCAAAGGCGAGACCTATTGGCTATGCCAATGCTTGTTGAGAATAGAGGGGGCAACTGAAATTCTTAAATGAAACGCAATGCACCGGACAAAGAGCTATATCGAGTCCCATTGTTTGCGCGGATAGGCTAGCAACACGAGTCTCTAGCTTTCATTGTGCCTTATGGATGAAGACATAACAGTGCAGACACAGGCATTGAAAAAATATTAAACAGTCCGATCTGATTTTAAGGGAGGTAAAAATACAGGTACCGTAGTGGCGTGAACTGGGTCATTGGTTCAGCTAATTAGCCTCCGTGTACATTACAATTGATTTTTTCTAATCTTGTAGTTTTCATATAATGTACCCATCATATACACAATTAGAAATTGTCTAAATATTTTATTTTCCAAATTCCTACCCTCTGCTTCCCACTCACCTTTATGCAGCTACCTGAATAAATCACAGGTAGACCTGCAAAAGCCTACGTACATCCGGTGGCGCCGGAAGTGACGTCATTGCAACACCAACAGAATACCGTGAGGGTGCAATGGCGCGGCCTCGCTCGATTTTCATTATTTCCCAGAGTTTTGTGCACTTGCAACCAGGAAAACTACATTGATTCCGGCATCTTGGGTAAGCTTGGGAATGCGGGACTGGTTTGGGGAAAATTGGGTCGGGGGGTTCATTTGTGCTTATACTCCTCCGGTTTGATTGTGGCTTGCATACACCCCCTGAGGTTCAATAATTGTATATAAGTGAGAAATAAGAGGGGGAACTGCATCCCCATGCTCTCAAAGCACCTGAGCCCTGGTTCAGTGGCTGCTATGGCCGCGCACTGCCCTGAGGGGCAGCATGATGTTCTTAGCAGGGGAAAAAGGCCGCCAGCGGTTTTAAAGAATCTGGAGAATGTCCTACTGGTGTTGTGATCCCGAAAAATCCTCGCTGGGGCCAGCTGACACAATATTTTTCCTAAGATGGAAAAATATTTTATTTCCAGCCCTAAATCGCGACACGAGCAGTCCTTGGAGCCGCTCTCAATAATGTTTCTGTTCAAACATTCGTAGCATATTAGTATGTGCATCGAAGCCCTAGGCCGCCGGGGTCCCTGCAAAACCACATCTATCTAGAGCAGGAAGAGATGCTCCTTTCCGGGTGCCCAGAGTTCCTCTGTTGCCAGTGCACTGGCAAAGGGCCACAGATGGAACTAAAATATGGAAAAGCTATAAGATTTCCCGACAGATCAGCGCCTCAGAAAGGCTGATAGGCCTGGGGCAGAGTCACGTCTATGTCAAGCAGCCTGAGAATGAAACTCACCCATCCCTATTGACCTTTTCTGAGACCCTCACCTTTCCGGACAAAACACACATACTCGGACATGATGCACACACTCACGTTCTCTCCCTCGGTCTCTCTCTCTTTTGTTTCTCTTTAAATGAGTAGCCAATGTGGAAATGGATTTCCGATGCTGTGAGGCCCCTAGTGCCATATCAGCATTCGTTACTGTATGCTCTCTTCTCACTGCACATTTGTTGTAAGTGCAGAGGACCTCCAGGGTAAACGTGCTCTCTGTAAAGTTACAAACAAGAGGCAAAGTCTTCCCAACTCATGGCCATATAAAGTCATCAGAAGGTTTAAATGCAACAACCACCACGTTTTAAGAAACGTGACTGTATAACCAAACGGCACTGCAGCTGCCTGATGTTTGTTTTCTTTCTCTAAGTGCCAGCACTAACATTTCCTTATAAAATGTTCAATGGCTGCACAGAACCATTACGGGAACATGAACATTCGACGCTCACGCTTTATCATTTGACAATTTACTTGCTAATTTTTTACATTTATGCAGTTTTGAATTGACATAACTGTTCTTTTAAAACATGGATACAATTCTGAGGTATCACTTTGTGCTGAGTTTATCATATTACTTTTAATGATGTCCCTGCTGAATTGTATTTCTGTGCTACTCCTAAATCCATAGTTACAAAGTGATCCTTGCTCGTTGACAAGTTCAATTCCCTTAGGAAAACTTAAGAAGCTTTACTTGCAGCCAGTTACCTCAGCTAAAAAGATAATTCATCTTTTGAAAGTATTTATTTGGCGAATGGCTCAAATGTTACTAACCACCCAGTGGTGACCTCAAAGTTCTTTTGGAGAAGATACATAAAATAACAGATAATTCATTAAAATGGATGTGTTGTCTTAAATAGCACCACCTACGCCGTAATTAAATATCCAATTAAACATATTATTGGGCTAAATATAAGTGTCTGGTCATCTGGAAAATATACCTTGACACAGAACTCCTAACAAAAGGTAGGTTATTGCTAAACACCCCCACTCTCCAGAAGTTCGCCCTTTCTCACCCTACAATGTCGTTTATTCTGTCTCTTCTACCTCATTCCTCTTCACTGGATACCTCTTCCTCACCCCTCTTGCTCCTTCACTTCCCCTCAGTCCTTTCATGCCAGCATTCTTCAGTCTTAGCCTCTCCTTCACTTCTCTTCAGCCTTTCTTCTCTCCCCTTCTCCTCAGCTCTGACTCCTCTTCCTTAAGTCCTTTTATCACATCCAGTCTTCAGCCTCGCCTCTTCTCCCTTTGGCCCTTTTCTCTGCTTCACATGCCCTCACCATTCATCTCCCTAATTTAGATAATATGTTAACAAGCTATGCCAGCGTGATTGTTGGGAATTCTGAAGTTACTCCCCTGCCCAACCCCCCAATCTTATTGAGCAAGCTAGGCCTCTGGAAATAATTCTGAGTAAAGTTTATGCTAAAAATGACAGAAAATGCACAAAGAGGTAAAATCCAGGCATTGACATAAAAATGGAATACAAGTTGATTCCCTTTACTGGCTGATTTGTAGAATGTGAAACCAGAGGTCCTCAATCACGGCTACCCTGCTTAAAATGTGATTTTAGGCAAATATTGGATTTAAACAAAAATCCTTTTACTTCATTATCACATTAAATTGTAAGTTCTTCTCGGTGCAATGCTACAACGTGATGTATTAATAACTACCATTAACCAAAAACACACAATTGACCCTGCACCCGAAATCTCTTGTAATCTATTATTCAATGGAATTGTACATCATGTGAGAAAAAAACAGAACAAAATATCAAAATAAAAATAACCATAAAAAGATAAATATTGCTTCCCAAATGAAGAAATTAGACGATCTTGTTTTTGATAGTAGAAAACGTTGTCCTTTTATTCCAAAACCGTCAATCTTAAAATGCGCGACAAATTCACTTTGCCAAAGCGTTTCGTCCCACATGGGACTTCTTCAGGGCTGATAGACTTCTGTGACTGTTATATTTATTTAAATGTTGCACTATGTCTTTTGGATCGCTGAGTGAGCAATACAGTTTATCTCCTTCTAGGGCGGCAGAGCGTTCACCCCAGAAGCAACGAATGCGAAGACAGCAGATGTGTGCGAAAAATCTTTTAAATTGCACGAGAGAAGAGGCAAGTCAGGGCGGTGGCCCAAATAATTATTTTTATATTGGAAAAAGTGTGTATAAAACCTAAAAAGTAAACCTTTGTATTGTGATGCTGTCCTTCTGTAACTCCACTAGCCCCTACTCCTGGTATCAGGGCTGCTTCACTGAACGCAAACCAAAAACGTGGCACTATTTATTGTTATTTTGTCCCCTAAACGTTACTGTGTAACATAGGCTAGTTCTGTGAGTGAAGCCAGAGTATGAAGCACGGACCAGTGACCCCTTATAAATGTGAGCTCTTGTGTCTGGCACAGATCAGTGCTCCACATCTAGTGTATGTAGCATGAATTAAATGTGTTCTATGCAGCTAAGCACTGGTATATTGTATTTGAGCCTATGTTATGCACCTTCGACCAGGGCCCTGCTTTTTCTTAGCCTGGTTATGCAGCATGGCTGAGAGCCCACATCTTTGTTTGCCTGGTTCTGCAGAATGGGCAGTGGCCCTTTTTGTGAGCTTAGTTATTCACCTTATGGTAAAAGAAGTTATATGTATAATTGCAAAAAACAATGAGAGGGACTAACCTTAACAAATGCCACTGTAGCACTCAATTAGACCCCAAAAATATACATCCTAGTTAATACTAGGCAAAAACATATTTTCCTAGATAGGATGTAATATGAAAAATCTACACAAAAAGGTGCTGGGTCAGATAAGAATATAGCGTCTCCTTAAGAAATCAGGAAACTAACTTACATCTATTTTCTCTTTATATCCAGCCCGTGTTAAATAAGGGAAACAAAAGAATAACCGTTTTCCACTCTCCGTGGATCAGATAAATCAGATAAGTAACTATGTCCTTCTAACCATATATAACATCATCATCCTACCATATACCTGATAGACGAGGATTCTTTGGTTAAATATATCTTTCTTCTCTCATTGTATTCTGTACAGGACGAGAGGCTGAAAAAACTCCGGCGCGAAGAAACGGAGCTACACAAGCAGGGACCTCAGGCGAGGGAACGTGGATGCGGACAGGACCCTGGAAGAAGAGATCAATGACCTGTAACAGGAAGACCCGCGTGAAGGAGCCGTAACATGTCAGAGACGTCCAATCAAGGTACCACAAATTCCAGACTGCGGGACAACAGGACCCGAGCAGGTAAGTCGACAACACAAAGGGAGTGCGGGAAATGCTAGGCAGATCTGTGACTGAATGCGAACCACGTTCTTGTCAAGGACCGACCAATTTATCCGCACTTGACTCCACCCAGCTCCCTGTCTGCAATAGGAGCGGGCGTGACTGACAATGCCCGCACCCTGCTCTCCTTGAGCCTTGTTCTGTCTAATGCTGGGTGTTTAGGGCCTTGTTTTTTGTGAACCAGCTTTTGTGTCATAGATTATGGCCATCTTCAGTATTACCTGTTTTAGATGCTGAAAGGAGGATGTAGAATGGATCCTTGTTCAACGAATTTGAAATGCTTTGATAGTTATGGAACAGATAGATCACTGGTATCCTGGAAAGCTATCACTCTGCCCTGATAGTATTTCCAGGGGCATATTTGTTTGAATGAGTGGTGAAGGGGCTTGGTGCCACAGTCATGCAACTGTAAAGGGACAACATTGAATCAGTCAACTGTTAAATGCCGAACTTGTCACTTCCCCAAGCTGGAAAAGAACACACAGGATATCTCTATCCTGTCTCTGGATGTCTTAGACGTCTATTTCTGACCTGCACCATCACTTGGCCATGTGAAACTCATTGTAACTCATTGAGAATTTGCGCTACAAATGACATGCAAATCTGGCGCATAGCCTTGCGTTGGGATTTAATTTCAGCTCTCCCAATAATTAGATCAGTTGCTCTGTTCCTAGCATTTGGTTGTAAGCTCCTATTTGGATTTCTGGTCAGTATGGTAATTTTTAGGTCTCGCCTGAGCCAGCGCTCATGCGCTGCTCTGCGAGACATTTAGTAAGCAGGTTTTGAAAGTGCTCCCAAAGGCTTTTGCCGGCCACCAGCTTGCGGTTAGGCGCACAAGCGCGCGCGCCTCGCTCCGCCTCTCCAATCAGTGCTGCGCGCGCATCCCTCGCGTGCTTGGCACAGAGCACGTCATCGTGATCGCTTTCGCTTTCACCGTGATCACTTTCGCGTCTTTTTGTTGCTTGTTTTTTTAGCTGTGTGGCTTCTTCTGACCAGCGCTCCCCCTCCCCATGAGCCATAACGAGAGGAAAGACAGATGCGATCACGATCACTTTCACGGCCAATGCTTGTTTCTTCTACTCTCTTCATCGTTACTTCCGCTTCTACCTTAACCCTCTTCACTTGTTCCAATCTTCACTCTCCCAACCTCTTTTCTCCTTCTTACAACCTCTTTCCTTCTCCCCTTCATTCCCCGGGCCCCCTCCCCTTCTTCCTTGAGGCTCCCAGGAAGATTTCTCCTGCCTATGCTAATTAAATGCAAATCGCTTGGGCCAGTGTCCGCGAGCGCCTGAACGCTTTGTGCGCGTCCCCTATTTATCTTTAGAAAGCTGTGGGGAGAACATGGCCGGGAGAACATGGCCTTCAGAAACCGTTATGTTTCGGATTAGAAAGCCCCAAGTCGTTGGCAAATATTTTTACCGCCTGGACGGCAAACCTGCCGCTACCACAGAAGCCCGAGGATGCGCCAGCATACTCCGACTTTCACCATTTGCACATGACGCGCGGAACGAAAGTGAGCACTTTAATACAACTAGAAAATTCAAAACGCATTAAAACGGCATCGGCATGAACTGGTGTTTTGAGCAAGCTATTAAAGAATGTGCAGTGGAATACTTAGTCGATTCATTCATTGCATCCTGGAAGGTGGTGAACCATTTTAACACTGTCTGCTCCTATTTCTCAGGGAATGCTGAAAGCTGATAGATATTAAAGCTGTTGGAATACCTCTTGCTGCTTTTCCGCGGGGGAGAACGAGATAGCTCCATCTCCATTTCCTTTTGTTCTTCCTGGTTCTTGGTGTGCTCTGATTCTCTCCCACTGTTTGCAGACAGACACCTTTTGGTGTTCTCCAATATATTGCCTTTACCTGCATCTATTGTTGCGATAGTCTGGCTGTCTGGTGTGTTCCTGCGTGCGTCCTCCCTTTACCATCGATTCCATGTTGAGACACTCAGCATGTGTCCGTGTATACTACCTTTAATCACCTCTGTACCATCAAAAACATTCTCACTTGAGCATTGATGTCTGCATGTTCGGGGTTGAGTGTTTACAAAAGATTACAAAGGCAATACTTGGGCACTTCCCTGAGCCGTGCTTTCTTCTCTTAATTATCATTACAAAGTGTGGGAGCTCCTCGAGACAGACAAAGCCAGGAATACGTTTCCTACCCCTGCTGCACCAACTCACGGGACCCCCGTTGTGGACCAAGTCCCCAGAGAATCTATATCCAGTTATAACTTTGGCATGAATGTTTTTGTTCCGTAACTACCCCCAGCATTGTATCCATGTTTTAGTCTTAGTTTATGCTCTTTATTTACTTCTAAGACGCTACTGCATTTTAGTTCATTTTAGTGGCCCTAATGTGCACTGTATTTGTTTTTGTGATGGTGCATTTTTTATTCCGTTAACAGCTCTCTAGTTCCTGCTCTTCACCCTTTTTTCCTGGTCTATTTTTTTTTACTGTAAATTACAATTTGTGCTCTTAATGTTTTTACTTAAAGGTTTTTTTTGTGTTTGTGGATTTGTGTTTGTGATTTTTGTGATCATATTTTGCTGTAATTTACAAACAATCTTCCCATCTGCCCAACCGAGGCGGTAATACACATACCCAACCATTGGATTTCATACAATCTTATATTGTCTCAAAGTAGTTAATTTCACTTGAGAAAAACCTAACATGAAAAAGGTGCTCCGTGCGCCATGTGCAAAGGTGATCGTGCAATAAAGTGCTCGTGAAATATAAATGCAAACAGTGACCAGCTTCTGATGACATATCTTGAGTCTGTTCGCTGAATGCTTCAGTCACATGCACAGTCTTTCAATGCTGGACCATGCACATGGTACAGACAATTAAGACTGTCACAGTTTTGCCCCAATAAAATAGTGTGACAATTATTTATCAACAAGCATTGGCATAGCCAATAGGTCTCGCCTTTGGGATCTTATACGTGTTTAGTTATCCAGCACAATATCCTTGGTGCAACAACATCAAGTGTTGCATGGCTAAACACTTATAAGGTCCCAAAGCGGGACCTATTGGCTATGCCAATGCTTGTTTAGACTGTTTTCCAAATAAGAATACTGTAAGTAGAGTTCAGGCTCAACATGGCTGCCTCCATGATGGTTTTGTAAATGAAATCTGGTATTGATTGCTTTCTGTTTGCAGAGGAAGCGTGACAGCGTCTGGTGAACAGCGGCGGTTTCTTCACTTGGACTGGTGAGTCTTCTTTCTTTACCTCCTGCCCACCTCTTTGTCAATGCCTTGCTCTCACCATTACCTCTTTGACCAAGTAACCTTAATGTTAAACTTATGAACCCTTGTAACCATATCTCATCGGGCACACTATATGAAATAAAAGGATTGGAACATTTTAAAGGCAGCCCAGTCCTATTAAAAACCTAAAATAGTGGTGTTAACATGATACTGATGTATGTTAATTTCTTTTTCCTCCAGACTCTATGAAGTCTATGTGCAGGGATGAAGGCTGGACATCACTGGACAACAGAACTATGAGAAGGAAGCTGGCTGTAAAGATTTGCAATAATGGAAGAGGACTAAAGAAAACTCTGAATCTAAAAACAAACATTGAAGTTGCTGGCTTTCATTAAGCCTTTTCTTCTTTTGTAGTATTATGGCATTTTTTCCCTCTTGAACAGTGTCCTGGACTTTCTTTATTTTCTCTTGTTCAGTATCCTGGCTCCTATGGGGCCAAAGGTGTGTTTTAGATCAATAAAATTACATGTTAACACATCCCCTTTGATGCTTTTTCATTTAACCATTACTTTTTTCAGTCTTTTGCCACTGGTCACCACATTAAACAGCTTCAGATAATGCTCTGTACCTCAAAGTAAGGCAAGTCCCAGTGAGTCAGGAGTATGGGAGTAGCTGCACAAGTTGTTAATCTTATCTGAATGCAAAGTATAACATTGTTGAAGCCACTACGTTTGTATGCATATGGTATTTCTACAGCACAAAGCTAGCCGAAAGGAATGTTTCTGAGATTTATTTTGTACAGTGCCCGCATCTCACGGTAGAGTTTAAAAAGTAATCTTTCCAGAGTAGGAGAATATTGATCTTATAATTGGGACCAGATTTATGGAAGTTTTGTTTTTGGTTTGCTTAAGTTTTATAATGCGGACTTGACGCAAAAAATGTTCAGGATTTATAAACCAGAGCAAATTGGTATTTGTTACAACACTCATCCACAATGGGAAAAGTTTTCAGGTTTTTCTAGGCATAGTATTTTTTGTACTGCAAGGGGGCCCTTCCAGTACAAAACCTAAGGTAGACTCTCGCAGACACCTTTGCACCATAGTGCAAATGTGTGTGCATGGTGCTCGACTGCCTAATGGTGCAGTGGTGCAAGGGAGAGGGGTAGACATGGCACTTTCCTGCTCTCACCCTGTGATGCAACGCAGCAAATTTGGGTGTTGCGCTGCGTTAAGTGACACTTTTGTAAATCTAGGTCTTACTTTAGAACTCATGGCATTGCAAATAATTCATGTTATTGTATAAAGAAGGCCTATTGCATCCAAGAGGCCTGTTTTTGACAGGAAGGTTCATTGAGGAGGTGATCCTCTAAATATTTCCCTACCAGCAAATCCATATTCCTAAACTAATAGTGGGACCCTGCAAGGGAATACTGGCAGTCGGCTAATGTGCTTGTAACATGGAATTTTTAAGGTGTAATCCAGCCCGTAATGAATTATTAGTGATCCACAGCCACTCTAATTTATTAATTAAATCACCTGGGAGCTATCTACACTTGGCCTGCCGTTGGTATAAAATCCTGCAAGAGTATTTCATAACCACCTTAAAGACCTTATGTAGTCATTGTCTAGTAATCCACGCTCATTCTGTAGTTGTCCTAATATAATTCTTAATAATCTATGCTCATTTTTGAGTTATCATTAAATCATCCTGGAGTAATCCACACTCATCCTGAAATTATCATGGGATCATTCCAGAGTAATCAACTTCCATCCTAAAGCGGTAATAGGATCATCTAGGAATAATCCACAATCATCCTTAAATTGTCTGGAGCCCATCCTGGAGTAATTCACACTCATCCCAAAGTTGTCAATTAGTATTCGTGGAGTTGTAAAAGGTAATCGCTCCCTGCCAGTGGAAGTCATCAGAACACCATCCTAGAGTAGTTTTTGTGATTACAGTAAGAGTCATCCCATTTAAATATTTTCCCCTATAGGCATACTTCAGGATGGCTTCGGATGACATCCCCAGTTAATTGCAGGAATAGCCTGGCTGAAGTCATCGGATGACTTCAGAATCACTCCAGGATGATCTTCCTTTTTGACTTGGGTTTACAAAGTTTAGAAAGTCACTTAAAACATGACTGTTTACCACGTAATGGCTAGTGACAGTGTGATTGACCGTTAAAGTGTGTTTAGCGCCAGGACGCCTTTTAGGCAATCGCATGCTTTAGAAATAAAATTAATAATGCTAATTATAATAATAATAATCTGCAACATATTAAAAAAATATAACATACAGTTCGAAAAACAGACACTGGTAGCATTAAAACCTGCAACAGTACCACAACAGCGCCTATAAGATAATGAACATGAAGAATGTGATGACTGGAACTTGGGAGAGAGCTGAACTGCCTCTAATAGTGGGGACTCAAGACCTTAAAAATTCAAGTAGCACTTGAGCATGAGTGAAGGTTGGGAATAAGGAAAATTACTTTGAGTTATGTATGACATCATTCTCGCATCCTTTGAGACCAACGGCCAATTCAATAGTTGGGTAGAATAAACGAAGGATACAAAAAGAGTGCTCTAAAATCATTGAGCAGCATTTCTAAAAGCAAGCATAACTAGGCTTTCAGAGAAACATTCGGATGTGGAAGATTCATGGAAGTCAAAGATTAGCCATGTCTAGAAAATGAGTGTTCTTGGATGGTCTGGAAGAACAGCCATTACTCTTCTATCACTAGAGAAGATAGCCTTCTCAAAGATCAGTTAGTACATTTTCTTAGTTGGGCATATAGCACTAGTTAGTGGTAAGTTGATGTATGTAAAAGTATGACTATCTGCTAAAGGTTACCAACCAAACGTTCAGTGAATCAAGTTGAACGGGGCATATCTTCTGAAGACTCCCTCATTTCCACAACCTGTCTGATGATTTAAGTAAATACAGAGGGGCTTATTTTCAAGTCCCTTGCGCTGCCGGTGCATCACTTTTTGTGACCCACCGGCGGCGCATCTTGCGTCGGCGCATGGCAGCCAATTGTGCACGAGCACAGGGATCCGCCATATCATTGTAGATACAACACATCCCTGTGCTTTGTAAGCATCTCAGTGCGGCACAGCAAAATGGCTTGCAGCCCCGCGCTGAGTCACTTTGTTGTAAATAAGGCCCTGAATCCTTTGCCCATATGTTTTTTTAAAAAGTAAGCAAATACTTCTGAAATCCACAAGGTCCTTGTTCCTATGTTTGTTCTTTCTACAGCTATACATATCAACGGCACCCCTTGTTTTTCCTGAGTTTTTTAGACTCGTAATTGTTTTAGCTCCTTTCTTCTGGTAACTATCAGGGTAAGATCCAAGGGAGTGCTTAGAAATTGGATACTGGAGTGTTGCCTTCGCACACATGAGGTACCCTTGCTGTTTTTCATGTTGCAGGGGCTGTTGTCGTGAAGTGTAACACACCAGCTGTCACTTTGTATCGTTTGGCTGCATCTTGTTGGTACTACAGGATATGTTAACTGAAGGCATATCCAAAATCTTTTATTTGCTCTGGCATTTTAGGTATCGTCCTTATTTTGCAATTGTGCTACTTTGGGATTAAACATTTAATATTTGGGAGTCTGGCCTTCCTGTCACTAGTAAGAAGCCTCCTCTTTATTTATTTATTTAGTGTTTTATAGAGTGCGAACGTGACCCGTTAGGGTATCAGAGCGCTTTACAGAAATAACAAGCTAAAATCAAAGATTAGGAGCAAACGATCATGAATACACTTGAGGGACAAAATACAGACAGGAGCAAGGGAGGATTGCACAACATCAGCCTCTGCCCAATAAAGTTACAGAGAGGTACAATTATGCTGTATGCTAAACATTGTCCATGATACCAGAATCACGTAAGTTACATCTACGAAGTCTAGTGAGGCTTAAAACGGATGGTGTTCATATAAAGAGCAATAAAGTGTCGCAAAGTCGCTGATTCCGAAAGTCCTCTGAGAGAGGTTATGGTAGGAATTTGCCCATTAGAAAAGTCTTAGCTTCCTTCTTAAATCTAGGCAGAGATGTTATTGTTACTGTGGAACGGCTCTTGCAGACAACCCAGTCTTACCCGGTCATGGTCACTTCTCCAGTTAGAGCCTAATGGATAACCCAGGAGATTTACGAGTACTTACGTTTATGCACTAAAGAGTAGTGATCGGTAAGGCTCAGAATGGAGGGCTCAAAGTGGGGAAAAATGGTGACAAGTTACCACAACAATATAAACTACTATTACTAGAAAGTAATTTGGGTGTTTCTTATATGCGGTATTGGGTCTAGTATTTACTTTTAGCATGCAGGTATACTAGCTCACCGTGGTTCCTACTTGATATCTTGGGAGGGATATTATTAGTTGCGTTGCACACGGACATACCTGATGGCCACTTCATGCTGCATTTAGCTTGGTCCACAAGCGCCTTTCCCCACCAATGCTGGACTGCTTCCTCAAGCAGACTTAGGGGCCGATTACGATGTCGTTTGGAAACTGTCCTTAATGAATCAGTTCCGGACTAGTTTCCAAACGAATCGGGTCCTGCAAGTCCGGACGACCGATTACGATTCTTCCCAACATCGTTCAGTCAGACTAGCATTGACTTCAATGGGAGCCTGTGTTCTGAATGAGAACACAGGCTCCCATTGAAAAAAGGGGTGGTTGGGGAAAACCTTGCACCCTGTGGCGGGCACCCCATGGTGCCTGCCACATTGTGCATGGTTGGGAAGCGGCTCCCTTGGGTATCCCTATGGGCTACTTTTGTACATCTCCGGATGAAGGGGGGCCCGCAATGGGCTTCCAAAGACAGATTCCGGCAGCCGTTTTGTCCTGGATAAACCGAATCGGAACAGCTGTCCGAATCGGTCATTGTAATTGCTCATCCGGAAACCGTGTCCATAGAGCTGTACAAATCGGCTCTGAAAGAATCTGGCTGTCTAGATGCCTTTCCGAACCGATTCAGACTGCTCGAACGGTATCCGGGCATCGTAATCGGTCGTTGGGAAATCTGTACGATTCATTCGGAAACAAGGGTTCCGAATCGGATTCTGCAATACCGAATCCCATTCGGAGCCTTTCCTAACGACATCGTAATTGGCCCCTTAGTTGGGATCCACCTCCATCTGCTGCCTGCCTGCCTCAGCTTTCCCTAGCGGTCATAGCTACCACTTCTATTTGGTACCCTGCTTTCTGACAAAGGCTCCTTCCCAACCTGCATCCCTGACCCCTCACAATCTTTCTTCATGCTGGGGCCCTAGAGCCTGCTGATTAATACCCCAGTGCTTTACTAAGCCTACTTCTTCATTAACTGTGCACACACTGGGGATAAAACAGGATGCAAGCAGGGTAAGGTCAAGAGGACTAAGAATGAGGACAATTTGTACCAAACACAGCACAAACATGCTGGTGCTTGTAAGGAAAGCCACTTCCATCTTCCAGCTCCCCACCAATCACAGCTGACAAAGGAAACAATCAGTCTTTTTAAAATTCTACACAGTAAAATAGTCACTTCACAAGCAAACAAGAAAGAATAAATATGAAGAAAACAGCATGAATAATAAGTAACCTTTTTTTAAATATCCCCATAGTACAGTGGTCTTTAAACTGTGGGGTTCAACAACATTGAGGGTTAAGCATCAGGGGCGGATAAAAGAACATGCATGCCAGAGGTGGCTTCCATCTTGGACAAGATGCTGTTTATGTGTAAACCGAGGCCTAATTAGCACATATCAGAAAGATGCACTTCTACACATCATAGAGAATTAGTTTAAAAACAATAGTATTATATCAGTGTATACATGTGTAATCGAGTGTGAAAATGTATTCTGCATATTTTGAATGATGCACAAAATGATGCACAAAATTATGAACACATAAAAAATCTTCTATAAATCCCCCTCTGGTTATTTTATAATCACTAAACACACAATTAATAAGGTTAAACTAGACAAAAATTATAACACAGTCTGCATCACTTTTTGTTTCTTCCAGGTTGACTCCTCCATTAACTTTAGCTACTTGTAAACACAATCTTTAACATCCTCCATCTCAAGCTCTTCTTCTCTTTTTTGCCATTACATCCCCAATTTAGAAACAGTCACCCAAAAAATCTGAACAATAGAAACAAGACAATTGCACAAATCATTACAATTGTTACAGGTGCTAGGATTAGTCTTAATGTTCCCGCTCCCAAATTATCAAACCATTCACAAACCTTGCTAAAACCCTTCCCTATCTCACTGACCCATCATGCCATGCTCTTCTAAATCTTGGACTTCATGAGAAATGTTAGTAATGTTTTGTACATATGTATTAATAATCCAAATATTATCATGTATGAAGCTACAGTACTCTTTCACCTTCAGTACCTTGCAAACACTGCCTTCCTTCTGAAGAAGGATATCTAGCACTAAACAGTTTTGCTTAATCATTGCCCGCAGTTGTTTAGTGATACTTGCTGTTGCACAGTGCACTTTGCTTTTAATTTTTAATCTGCTGAATTTGACATTCTGCCATTGCCATTGAATTTGGTATGTATCTGAATAGGCTTTTAGGAGACTGCATACTTTTTAACGGTTGTTTGTCTGTTCGAACGCATCTTTTTTGCAAATGCTTTTAACTGCTTTTTAACTCAGCGTCCTGCCGCACTTACCGCTGCTAGCTGTTCTCAACGCTCTTGCTGTCACATCTCCCCTCGCTTGCTCTAGGCAGCACGGAGGCGAGGAGACAGTGCTTGTTAGGGAAGCAGGGGGGGCATACTTCTTCCTCGGCTGGGCTGGGAATGGCCGAGACACTCGAGATGCGCCATCTTGATTGGGTGCGCGCTCTAGTTGTCCTGCCCTCCCTGCTCCCATGTACATAAAGGGAGCCGCGGCGTGGACGCGCGCCACTGGCATGCCAAAGGCAAGCCCGTCTGCGCCCGTCAGCATCCACAAAGCGTCCAGCGCCAGCCACTATGCCGGTTTCATGTCAGCCAACGAGCATCTTATTTGCTCTGATAGGGCCTCCTTACTGTACTTGGCTCCGCCAAGGAAATGCTCGACATGCTGGTCCCCGGGCACTCCCTGTGAAGAGTTTATTTGCCCCAGCTGTGCCTGGACCCTTAATATTCCGGCTCCCTCCCGGTTGACTCCCAGCCCTATTGTTGCTGAGGCCACACAGAAACAGTTAGGGTGGCCCTGTTAAACACTAGATCCCTACAGAAACACGAACTCCTAGTATTTGACTTACTTAGTGATGAGGAGCTGGATGTACTTTTCCTCACCGAGACTTGGCTATCGGCCACGGCTAACCCCACACTACCATCAGCCATCCCCTCGAACTACAGAATTCTAAGGAAGGACCGTGACACGGGCAGAGGGGGTGGAACGGCAATCATATTTAAAAAAGAATAAGAATGCTCATCGTTTGAGTTGGCAGGCCTCCAAGAGATCGAAGTCTGCCTATCCCTCACTCCTAACCTGTCGCTGGCAGGGGACCTTGTATACCATCCTCCTTGCCCTGCTAGCAGGTGCTGCGCTCATTGGAAAGCGCACTGGCACCGTGGGCAATGAGGTATGCCAACTTCCTGGTACTCGTAGACTTTAATATCCACTTAGACAATGCAACAGGGCAAGAAACCATCGCCCTTCTTGAAATTATGAGCCCTTTGACGCTCAAACAAGAGGTCTTCGGCCCCACCCCTCTGGCCGGACATACTCTCGACCAGGTTTTCTCCAATCTGAATCTGGCGATATCACAACCTTCTCCTCTCCCTTGGACGGACCACTTTCTCATCTCCTTTTCATGGTCACAGACTTGCAGTAAGCCGCCCATGAAAGGTAGTGTCTCTCCCTCCTGTCGGGCCTTCCACAAGTTACAGCCAGAGGTCATTAATCATGCCCCTGCTACAACCTCCCCAGTCCTGACAGGTGATGTGGAACTAGACACCACCTACCTTGATAGCTGGATCAGTGAGACAGTTAACTCGCTAGCACCCATTAAAAAGATATCTCAGGCCAGATCAGGCCCTACCGCTCCATGGTTTAATGCCAAGCTTAGCACCTGTAAAAGTAATTGCAAGAACCTTGAGAGAGCATGGAGATGGAATTATCACACAGCTGACAAAGCCGCATACAAGAATGCACTAAAGGTGTATCAGGGGAAATTGCACCTTGCCATAAAAGCTTTTATGACACTAGGATTATGAAAGCGGACAACAAAGCAAAGGAAATCTTCAAAATTGTAGATTTTTTCCTGCACCCCGCTGTCACTTTTAGAGCCTGCACCCCCACGGTGGAGTGGTGCAAGGAACTCGACCTGTTTTTCTATGAAAAAATCATGACTATCCAAAACAGCTTCCAGAACCCAGCACCTCTATTAAAGAGTCAAGGGCCGTGGCTATCTTCTTCCATGCCCACGTATGCCACCTTAGACGTCTTCGCTCCCATCTCCCTCGCTCAGTCTCTCGCAGCATTAGAAAGCCTCAAATCGGGCTCTCCCCTCGACCCCTGCCCCATCATGGTGTTAAATATGGTGGCATCGTCTATCAATTCCTCTGTGAACCACATATTTAATACCTCGCTGGCAACAGGGGAGGTTCCTTCTGTGTGGAAAAAGGCCAAAGTTCTACTGCTGCTAAAAAAACCTGCAGCAGACCCCAAGCAAGCAGTAAACTACAGGCCTATCTCCCTTCTCCCCGCTTTCTCTAAAATTCTGGAGAAAGAAGTTAACCGCCAACTCTCCAGCTATCTGGAAGACAACGGAATTCTCCACCTTACTCAATCTGGCTTCCGGCACAGAGACCATGCTCCTCGAAGTTGTAGTGCACGACCGGAGCACCCTTGATAGGAGAGGTAAAGCCATGCTGATACTGCTCGACCTTACGGCGGCGTTTGACACCGTGCCCCACCGTAAGCTGCTTGAGCGCCTACACGAGATAGGGATCAAACACCTGGCCTTCAGCTGGTTAGCATCATTCCTGGACAGACGGACTCAGGAAGTCTGGCTGCCACCGTATATAGCTCAAGCCAGACCCCTGTCGGTGGGTGTTCCGCAGGGCTCGGCCCTCAGTCCGAATCTGTTCAGTGTATATCTGACACCCCTTGCTATTCTCGTAGAGTCTCTTGGTGCTAAAGTCATCTCGTACGCAGATGACACGCAGCTGTTGTTTACATGCGAGAAAGGCATGGACTTAGACGGAAAGCTGATTTCTTGCTGTCTCACCAAGGTGTTTCAGTGGCTGGAGTTGCACCACTAGAGATGCAACCCGGATAAAACACAGATTGTGACCTTTGGAGCTGTCCCCCACAACTTTGTGGAAGCCTGCTGGCCGAACAACCTGCCGCACCCTGGCCTCGCGCAAACCTGTGTAAAGAATCTCGGAATTAAAATAGATAGCACCCTCTCCTTCCTTCCGCAGATTCAAGTGCTTGCTGGGTCTTGCTTCAGAGTGCTCCACATGCTGAAAAAATGTCTTCCTCTTCTATCTGAGGCTGCCGGCAGAAAGGTAGTGCAGGCCCTGATTACGTCTAGATTAGACTATGGGAATGCGCTGTACTTAGGCCTCCCTGACTATCTCCTTAACAGACTACAGGTGGTTCAGAATTATGCTGCAAGACTGCTGCTCAGACTTCCTCCCAGGTCCCACATGACCCCTCACCTAAGGGCTCTGCATTAGCTCCCGGTGAAAAAGAGAGTGGCTTTTAAAGCCATGGTCATCATGTATAAGGCCTTGCACGGGACAGGGGCATCATATCTCAACAAGAGAATCAGTACTTACACCCCCGCCCGCACCCTTTGTTGTGCCTCGGCGTGTCTGGCAAAGGTGCCCGCATTGATCGCCTCAGAATGGGTGGGAGATCCTTTTCCTATCTAGGTCCTCTCTTTTGAAACAGACTCCACGAGATCTTCGGCTTATAGACAACCTTGATTTGTTCAAGAAGAATCTCAAAACCTGCCTTTTTAACAGCTAAACTCTCGGCCTGGCCGATTGCCCCTTTGCCAGCGCCAGGACACTCTTTCGAGTAGCCGTGCGCTTTATAAATTAATAATACATAACATAACATATTGCAAGTAATTCATAATTAATTTGCAATAGGGCTCCAGCCGTGTTAGAAGCAAGCCGAACCCAAATGTTGATGGGTGTCTAATTTTCACGTAATTCTAAGTCACACCTAAATGTGGAATAATGGCTCCTAATATATGTAAAACTATCTGTCCAAATCCATGTTTCACTCCCTTAAAACTAACTGCATCATCTCTCCTACTCATGTGATAGATGCTAGGGAACACAAAAGCAAGATAACATGATTCAACCCAGTTGTGCGGCAAATTGAAATAAGCAGTCTTAACACACACATAATAGATCCTTGTCAGTATTGGTTCTTCACCAATTAGGAAACCGCTATTTATAACATAACTTTTCTCACATTGACTTTCACCCTCATATTCAATTGTCCCAATCCTTGTAGGTTTACGACGAACCATACACAACTCACCCTTTCTCTCATGTTTCATTCTCAATTTAAATTCTTCCTCAGCCTCAATCTGCTCTCTTATCCAGCTTTTATCTCATCAGCCGCTAACAATTTCCAGTCTCCTTTCATTTTATTCTTTAACAAACTCACTCTCCTCATTACTTAAACTGCACACGTACTCCAGGTTAGTACTTTTAATTTTTTGCTTAATTTGTGCAATTGTATTTAAATATTTACCATACCTAAGACCCTTATTGACATATTCAGGAATAGGTAGAACTTCCAGTGAGACGTTGAAATACTAAAATGTTAAAAACACTCACTTCACCTGCAGAAGAGTGAAGAAAGGTACATACATAGCAAGCTTTAACTCCCTGTATTTCTACACACTAGTTCAACATTTTAGTGTAAATATTACCATAAAATGAAATTTTATTATTCCCCTATGTGTTAGTGTAATATGTCTAACATCATGATGTACTCTAGTTAATTCAACCTCTGTGGAGTCATATCTCAGCGGAGAAAGGAGGCACAACAACAAGCCAACTAAGATTATAAGTATCATTAGCAAGGTGATCAGACTTATAATTTTGCTCATTTGCTATATGCCATTCTCTTATTGAGACTTGAAAAAAATATCTTGGAGCTCCAAAAAATAACACACATTTTTTAAAACAATAATACTTCCCCTTCTTTTCTTCTTAGTTCTTTGAAAACTAGAGAAAAATAAATTTCAAAAGTTTTTTTTCAAAATCAATTCAGTTTATGCCCTATTACTTACCGGTAATCTTCATTACTCCTGGTCCCGTTGTCCTGGTCCCATTCCTTAACAAAGTGGAGATGATCATCTCCACGACAGAAAAAAAGAGCAGGAGAATGCTGGGATACCTAAACCCACCCCCTCCCACTGGGAGTACATAAGCTGTACTATCCCAGCATTCAGCCTGAAACACCAAGCCACCAACCGGAAGGCCGGCCGGCCGGGAGGGAGGGAGGGGTGTAAGGAATGGGACGAGGCAACGGGACCAGGAGTAATGAAGATTACCAGTAAGTAATAGGGCATTACCTCCAGGCCCCTCCAGTCCTCGTCCCATTCCTTAACAAAGTGGAGAATACCAAAGCAAACAACCCGGCCTTCCGGACTACCACCAACACCAAGGACATCACACAGAAAGCGGCACCCAACAGAAGCAAAAGGGAGCCCACAAGAAAAAAGAAAAAACACAGGCAGGAGCACACAACCAGCAATGCCATCAACCAAGCCAACAGAGCCAAAACCCCAAAACGAACAGGGGACGATCAGGAAAACCCCAAAACAAGGAGCCCAACCAAGGAGCCGCCACCCAAGGGGCAGACAACCGACACCAGGAACCTCCCCAACAGCCATAGAGGAGGAGAACCCAACAAGAAAGGACCAAGAACAGACCGCAAGAACAGCGACGAGGCCACCACAGAAGAAGACCCAGCGCAAGGAGCCAGGGCTGCAACAAGAGGGACAGAAGAACCCTAGGCAAAGCCAGAAGGAGGCCCAGCACCCAGAGACAAGCCCCAAGGGAACCCCCAGAGGGGCCAAAACAACCACCCCCCCCCAGAACAACCAGCAGAAGGGGGCCCAGAAGAAGCGGAAGCGCCCACACGGCACAACAAAGCGAGAAAGGGCAACCGACCAGGGAGAAAACAGCCAAGGGCGAAGCCCACAGCACCAAGCACCACCAGGCAGCCGCCCAACCAGGGACAAACCAGGCCAAACCCGGCTGAACGCCTGAGAGCAGACGAGAGCAGGCCCATGCAGGGTGGCACGGTCGAAGGCACAGAAACACCACCCGCTGACCTGAACACAGCAGGAGCAAAGACGGAGAGCGACCCCCCCCAGACGAGGGAAGAAAGCGACCCTCTGCCGAACGAACCCACAACGACCGCACCAAAAAAGCCGAGGGGAAGGAAGGAGAGACTGAACAAGCCTCACCAAAAGCAAGAGACCAAGGAACGACATGACCAACCACAGGACCAACCCCAACACACCAGGGGCAGCCCACAGCAGAGCCGCAAAGACCGAAAAGGACGGAACCCGAAAAGAACGCAGGCACCGACCCAGAGGACCAACCAAGGACAGGCACAAACCGAGCAACCAGGAAGAGAGGGGGCAGTGACCACGAGCAAGCCCCCCACCCCACAATGCCCACAGCACCGGCAACAGAGAGCCCAGAGGCACAGAAACCCCAGAGGCGGCCCAGGCCAAGGGGCAGGAACGGCCAGCATCCAACCCCAGCGGAGACACCGGACAGCTGCAGAAAGACCGCCACACCCGGAGAAGAACCTGGGGCACAGGGACAGGCCCACAGGCCAGACCCGAGGCACACACCCCAAAAGCAGGAGACACCGGGACACGAACCCAGCACCCCACTCAATGAAGACCAGGGAGAGTCCAGAAGCGCAACCACCCCAGATAAACGCAACCAATAACTGAACCCAGCCCACAGAAGGGCAAGGGAAGGACCGCAGCAGACCCCGCACAAGACCAGGGCACAACACCAAGAGAGACAACAACAGAGGGCCGAACACGGAACCGGGGAAGACCAAATCCCAGAACCGGGAAGGAGGAAACCCCCACCGAACCAAGAGCCGACCCACCGGCCAGGACGACAAGGGAGGACACCAAGGTTCACCCAAGGTGAAACCCAAGAGCAGCCGCAGAAGGGCAAAAACAGGAGAGAAAGACAGGGAGGCCCACAGCCCAACCCTGCAGGCGCCCCCACAAACACCCAAGAAGGCAGCAGGCCGAACAGACAGGCCAGCCAGACAGGAGGCCCCCAACACGGTGCCCCCAGTGGCCGGAAGGAGAGGCATAGGACCAACCGACCCAACCCCAGAAGCCCCAACCAAGAAGGGGCACAGGGAAAGGCACAGGAGCCAGCCACAGCCAGGCCACACAGGGAGGAGAAGCAGCAGGAAGACAGGGAGGGAGCCCGGCAACCCACACATGGCAACCAACACAACGGCCCAGCGCAACAGCCAGGCGCAAAGGAGGGGTCACAGGAAAAGGACAGAAGGCCAGCCCAGGACCCAGGACCCAGGAACACCAGGCACAGGACCACCGACCACCAAGAGGCCGAAAGACCCCCACCGAAACAAGGCGCCAAGGCACCAGAGAAAGAGCAGCCAGGAAAGGACCCAGGCAGGGACCCAAAGGTGACCCTGAAGCATCCAAGGCCCCCACAGCCAAAAGCCAGACACAACCAAGCAGAGAAGGCACCAGCATCCCACCCGCCTAGGCAAACGAGCGGCCAAACACAGGGACAGCAAGGCCAAAACCCAACAGAGGCAAAGCCGAGGCCCCAACAACACACCGGAAGAGCCCATGCACCACGAAAACCAAAGGAGAGGCGCCCAGAGAACCCAAAGGCGCACAACCCACTGAGGGGAGTGGGATCGGAAAGAAAAAGGGAAGACCGAATACCAACCGACCCAAGAACCCCAGAGCCAAAAAAAGAGCAAGGACCAGAGACACCACAGGCTCAAAACCAGCCCCGCACCGGAGCAAGAAAGGCCTAAGCCCAAAAGAAAGGCCCCAAGGGGAAAGCCACAGCCCCAGAGTCAAGGCAAAGCCAGCCGGAAACTACAAGGCAGTCAAGGAGGAGCGGGAAAGCCACAATGCGGCCCACACACAAGGGGAGGCCGACACCAGACCCAAAACCGGCCGCCACACCAACACACCAACCAGCCACGGACAGGACCAGGCATGACGAGGAGGACACCCAGACAGGCAGTACCCAGCAAGACCCTGCTCAAACACTGAGAGTAGCGGAGAACACGAACCGACAGGGCGGAAAGGCCGCAGGGCAGGCGGAACCACAAGGACCGGACCGGCAGATAGGGCGGGGCACAAGAGCCACACGCCCGAGAAACCAAGGAGCCACCCAGGCAGAAGCCAAGGAAGACCCACAACACCCAGCCACCACAGACCCCCAAAAACAGACCAAGCCACAAAAAGGAACACAAGAGGGGAGAAGGAAACCACAACAGAAAACCAAACCCCACCAGCCAACCAACTGCAACACAACCCAGCACTAGGCAACAGGCAAACACCAACGCCAGCCAGAAAGCACACCAGGGGCACCACCAGCACA
This sequence comes from Calotriton arnoldi, assembly GCA_963921515.1. Taxonomy (NCBI): domain Eukaryota; kingdom Metazoa; phylum Chordata; class Amphibia; order Caudata; family Salamandridae; genus Calotriton; species Calotriton arnoldi. The sequence goes on along the minus strand of CAWUFW010021756.1, from coordinate 47,098 downwards.
GCCCTGGATCCAACAGCCAACCAAGGCCAAGGGCCCGCCAGGACAGAGGGAGGGCACAACACCACCCCCCCCCCGGGCAACAACGGAACCCAAGAAACAGGGAGCCGGAAATCCCAAGGGCCCGACGCAGAACACAAGAAGCGACTCAGCCACAGCAGAAACGCAAAACCCAGCAAGTGGGAGGCATGGAACCCCAAAGGACAGGGCCCCAGAACAGGAAGGCAACCACAATAGGGCACCCACCACCGGGGCAGGAGAACAGCCAACCCACCGCCAGCCCTGAGCAGCCATCCCCAGGGAAGGGAAACCGGAACCCCTTCAACCAAGAGAGAGAGAGAAAACCAACAAAGACCCACACACTGACCAACGGGACACACAAAGGCCAACAGCCACAGTGATCCACGGAAGGGGCAAAGAAGAAGCAAGGCACCCCCGAGCAGGGGCCAGGCAAACATTCCAGGAAGAACCAAGGAGTGCACAGCAACCGGAAGTCCCAGGCTGGCACCCACACAGGCACGAACCAGGCCTGAACCAGCTCACGGACCGAGAGCAGACACGACCAGGCGCCAGCAGGGAGGAAAGGCCGCAGGCCAGCAAAACACACACTGTGAAGCCCACAGCACCCAGTATGCACAGGCGGGCACCCATCTTTCTAAGCCTACAGCACCTGGTATACCCAAGAGATCTCCCATCCAGGTACTAACCAGACACAGCCCTGCCTAACTTCTGAAATCAGACAAGATCAGAAGCTTTCAGGGTGGCATGGCCGCAGGTCAGAAGCCCACCATGCCCGACCCCGCCAAACACCGCACAGCAGACAAGGGCAGGAACCAACAGGGCGGAAAAGGCAGCAGGTCGCCGAAGGGAGCCCAGGAAACAGCACGCCACCAGGAGGAGACTGTGCACTGGAAGAAAAGCACCACCGGAGCACATCGAGACAGAAGAATTGAAGAATTGTCCCAAGCACCCGGGACAACTCCTGACATGACCCCACCAGGGACCGAGGGTGCACCGAGGGTGTACAAAGGGCAATGCCGCCAGGCAGGCAGCCCCAGACGACCAGCACTGCGTCCGGTGATGACCCACCATCCGCAGAGCGGCACAGACGGACCTGCAAAAAAATGGCCGAGAACATGCAGGAAACAGCACAGGAATACAGTATAGAACGTAAAAGAAACCGCTACACGGTACTCACCACGGGAGCAGTCAAACACCACCATACACTGACTGACCCCCAACCACCAGCCCAGATGCCGTCCACCAACTAGCGCCGAGCAAAGAGGAAAACTAGGAGCAACCGGCACCCCCAGGCGGCCACGCAGCATCCAGGGAAGAAAAGGCCCAAATGCAGCCCCAACCGGCATCGAGGAACGCCAGGGGCACCTCCAAGACCGGCCCGAGGCATCCCAAGCAGCAGCACGTCTCCCCGACCGGCCCAGCCACAGGAAGACGCGGCCTTCAACCCGGAACAGACCGGGAGGACCGGCGCCCCAGCCACAAAGGACCAGCCGCCGATCAACGCGGCTCCAGGCAAGCCTGGCAGGCCAGGAGACCGCGGAACAGGAAGTCGAGGACAGCCCAGCAGCCCGACGAGACATCCAAGAAGACTTCAGCACAGGTAAGAATCAGCAAATCCACGTCCCATTCTGTCGGAAGACAGAAAAAAAGAACAGGCTGAATGCTGGGATAGTACAGCTTATGTACTCCTAGTGGGAGGGGGTGGATTTAGGTATCCCAGCATTCTCCTGCTCTTTTTTTCTGTCGTGGAGATGGTCATCTCCACTTTGTTAAGGAATGGGATGAGGACTGGAGGGACCGGGAGGTAATGCTCTTGAGAAATTGTTCTCCCATTCTAAATCCGAATTCTTAACATTTTTCACAGTTCAGTTTGTATTCTTTATCAGTCCTTTAGGAATTCTCAAGAAGGTTCTTCTTCTGAATCACTTTCACTTTCAAAAGTGGATGGGCAGCAATTTGTCGGACTATAATTTTCTGTTCTGACTTTTCTCTCAGGCAACATGCTTTTGTGAATGCACCCAACTGTTCTACTTGTGTTGAAGTTACATTCAGCAGGTGTGATGCTTCAAGGACTTCAGAAATGGAACATATTGCACAAGCAACCTCAGTGCTCCTTAATGATCTCGTAAACAGAAACTGTTAACAAACAAATACAGATCAGTCATTTCAGGAGGAATTTCTTTAATATTGAGTCTAGGTTTGAAACATAATTCTGTCACACTGGAATAGGAAACAACATTGCAGGGTTTAAGAAATTACAACTCATAAACAATAAAAGCAACTAAGGACCAATGACCCGCAATACCAGTGAGTTCCCTTATGTATATAGAATCGTTGCCCACCTCTATAGGCTGGCTACCAAACAACCTAAAAATAGAAATTATACATCAAAGCAGAGAGGCAACACATATATTAGATCCAGTTCCAAAAATTCTTTCAAGCAATCAGTCCAACAATTAAAATTTAGAAGTCCATTCCAGCCAAAATTAATTTGAATAAATTCTTTATTCATCCTTTCTTCATATATGACCAGCCAAAGCATTTCGCTCACAATCGAGCTTCATCAGGGCTGCAACATACAAAAATGCAAAAATATATAACCTCTGATAAAGACCATTCACTGAGCAATTAAGTACATACTTATAAAACAGTGGGGCATATTATCAAGGGCTTTAACGCCGCTTTAGCGGCACTTTTTGCCGCTAAAGCGGCGATATTTTTATCGCCCTATTAGCAAGCTGTCGCTAACAGGCGTTAGCGACAGCTTTCAGGCGTTAGCGGCCGGGAGTTACATCGCCTTGCATGTCAGCGATAATTATCGCTAATGACATGCAAGGAAGGCGTTCCCTACTAAAAGCGACTGAAAACAGTCGCTAACACCACTACCCCCTATTAGCAAGGCAGGCGAAGCGATAAAATAATTCGCGCTAAGCGCGTTTATCGCTAGATTTTAACACCTGCTAGTGAGGACGACTTACCTGTTTAGAGTATAGGAGGTGGATTCTAATGCTGAATCCACCTTAGCGTTAATGCGAGAATATCGCTGGTTTTCCAGCGATATTCTCGCATTTTGCCGCTATCGCTGGAAATATTATCGCTATGGAGATAAACCTTACTAATAGGGTGTTATCTCAGCGATAATTTCCAGCGATAGGCGGCGTTAACAAAAAACGCGCTAAGCGCGGTTAGCGATAAATATCGCTATTCCTTGATAATATGCCCCAAAATGCATACAAACAACCACATACTTTGACAAAAAAAGTATAGCAACATACATACAATCATATGGACTGATAACAGTTAAATTGATATTGGCAAAAAGAAATGAGGTCACATAATTAAACCCATCATGCTAATTCAGACATATATTTATGAACATGTTGGCAAACGTTTTCCGGCACGAGATACCTGAGCAATATATAAGCAACAGCTTAATCTCTCACTTTCTTACTGCTTTTTGGGTTTCCAACACATTATTCCTCATATAGTACAACTATTAAGAAGTCTGATATTAACACAGTAATCATCCTTGGAACATTTAAATCATCATCAAATTATTTCAATAATATTTTCAAACATAAATTTGTGAAACACGTAATAATGACAGCCCAGAGGTTAAATAGAAATTAATCAAAAAACCTCCATTTCTCTTTCTTGCTTACATAAATAAGAGTACAAACTTCACGTATAACAGCTTCATTAATATTTCTAACTCAACCACAGCCACAATATTCATTGGGGATTGAGCAGGATGCTAATAAAAAAATCATGGGGGATATTCTCAAGAACGTGCGATAATCAACGCCAAAATGGGTTAACGCAATTTCACATATCGCCGTCCATCGCGGGAAAACAATTCCGTGTCAACGCCCCATTCTCAACACGGTGGTTACATGCGATAGTGACCTGATAACACCTCAAATGTCCGCGATAAAATCCCCGGGACGGCGATAAAAATCTAAAGCCGAATGTGAAAAAAGTTGCGATGGGCCCAACTGCGAAAAAAAACCACAGCGACAAGCAGCGCCAGGCCTGCAAGTCCCACAAGTCAGGCGGGAAAAATCACCGCAAAAGCGCCAACAAAAAACACAACAAAACACAAACAACTGCGAAGCACCATGGAGGTAGCCGGAGCAAGTACAGAGGACAACCAGAATCCCACAAGCCCCACGGAGGACCAGCCTGGGACCTCGGGGTCAGGGAAGGGCAAGGAGAAGAAGAAGAAGAACCCGTCTTTCAGTCCGCAGGAAAACCAGATCCCCATTACGGAGGTCATAGAACACCACCACCAACTGTGCATCACCTCCACTGTGTCATTGGCAACTAAAAAAACAATATGGCAGTCCATATTGGCCAAGGTGAATGCAGTTGGAGTGAAGAGAAGGGAAGTGGATGACTGCAAGAAGCGCTGGACTGATGTGAAGTGCAAAACCAAGCTGAAACCCGCAGCCAACCTGAAAGCAGCAATGCAGACTGGGGGAGGGAGTCCAGCGACACACCAGGAGCTGGATGAGATGGAGGGAATGGTGACCCGAGTCAGCATTGGGGAGACAGTGGCAGGAGTTGGCGGACCAGACACTGCACAACATGACCTGAGCCAACAGCAACAGGGTGAGTAACGACCAGGGACTGGGGGGACGGGGGGAGATGGGCACAATGGCACACATGCACAATTAAGTATAGCACAGCTGCGGACAAACCATGCCCAAGAGTCACAACTCCGATCAAGAGCCCAAGTTACCCAAGTCTACAACATCTCAGCACTGTATAAGCACAGAAGTCAAAGGCACACCGCCTGAAAGGGATAAGGGCCAGCAAAATCAGAGCTGAAGGGGCAACACACCCACAATGCTGCACACGCACATGAGGATCAGAGCACCTCAACATTGATAACAATGTGGCACAAACTGCAACACTTTCACAACCGAACAGAGGACCTAACTGCCGCCGCTTGTGTGTAGAAAATGGCCATTCGCATTTGGCAAAGCAGGAAACTGTGAGATGACAATGTACAAGTACAACCTCACATCCCTGATGGTGTAGAAATGTCAACTGTCCCGCATCACATAGGCATCTCCTCACAAACAGTCACAATGTATATTGTCATGCAGTCTGCAAGTAAACTTGTCCAATGCGTCAACATACATGTGAACACAATGTCAATCTGCATCTCCCCTTCACATAGCAGAGGGAGAATCAACACCTACTGCAGTGCAGACCCAACAACTCAGCACTGATGATGAAGAGGACCTCCCCAACATCGACACCGAAGCCCTCCAACAGCCCATGGACAGCTACGGCACCCCACCTCCAGGAGCAGTGCAGCCCAGCTGCATCGAGGAGACCCCACCCCCTGCACAGACCACACAGCAGGAAGCACCCACCACCACTGCTGTCTCCCAGGACCCCCACGACCAACACATGACATTCCAACGCCGTGTGTTAGGGTGCCAGGAGAAAATGGCTGATCAGCTGCGGGTGGGGTTCGTCCTCATGGCAGCCAAACTAGATGCCATACGTGGGTGTCTACGTCCCATCAGGGACCACTTACAGTCCCTAACAGACACCCACTGTCCGCTCCATGCTCTCCAACAATCCATGGCTGACATCGCTGGAGTCAGGACTCTGAGCCAAGAATAACTGCCCAGTCAGAGTGGCTCCAGCGATGCCAGCTGGGAGTTGGGACACATGCGGAGGATCATGTTGAACATGGAGCGGATGCAGGCGGAAAGAATGTTTGCCACGGCTGCACACCAGCAAGATGTAGCTGTGATCTTCCATGCCCTGCAGATCCTCGTCATGGCATTGCTGCCACAAGGCCTGGCACAGATGAATGCTGCTGCTACTACTCCATCCACATCTCCGCCCCCTGAAGTGTCAGTGCCACACAGTGATGCAGACTAAACAGCACCACCCACATGTGAGGCACCTGACACATCAGAGGACGAAGATGATGATGAATCTGTCACTGTGGTAAGAATTAAGTGGTAGCATTCATCTCCGCCATATGGCCTGTTTCAGCTTGGTTCTGCCCTCTGCATCATGCCCTGGATCAACACCTTCCACTGTCCCCCGATAAACTCAGCGACACTCACCTTGGACCTCGACAGGGACTGCCATATTTTGTTTGGTTACCAATGACACAGCAATCACACTGCGGACTGAAGTCTGCCTCTTCCGATGAACTTGTCAATCCCTAATGGACTCTGGCTGGCCCTCCACGGGGCAACAATGTAAAGTGGGGTGTACATGGCCCTGTACTGCTCCAGCTTCAACACTCCACTGAATGCGAAAAAAACATTCTGATTCACACAGATGTGTCATGGCTCTGACCAATCAAGTATGACAGTATGGATGAATGTAGGGACAGTGATTCCACAAAAGGTACTCCCTGGGTAATGCTACCAATGCGCATGTCTGGCCGTGACCCAGATAGGCAGTGAGACACACATTGTCATTCAAATCAACACTCATCACAGTTGAATACAAGTGAAGGTGCGTAGACTTTATTAGCATATGCGTGTCAGTACGGGCAAGAGAAGTGCCACAACATGCAGACCAATGCAGCAGTATGTCAGGAATATGAGGAACGTTGCCAAGCGCCGCTGTCCACTCCAGGGGAGTGCCTCACCCTTCACAGGTGTGTGTCAACCCGCGTTGTTGTCCACTCATGTATTCGGAGTCCAGGCGAATGCAGCCATGTCCACTGTTGTTGTGGGATATGTGACCAGATCTCCAAGATGCAACAAGGTGTTGGGACATGTGCAATGGGTTCCAATCTGTTGTGGCTGCAGGTACGTAGTTACTCGTCCATGAAAGCGATTGCAGCTCCGTAGGCTATCATTTCCAACATGAGGTCGTTGTCGACTTCATCAAACAGGACGGTGAGGCGATCCATTTGCAGGTCCAGACAGATGTGCTGCGCCCACCCCCTTTCACTAATTAGCACTACAGCCCAATAGGGGAGCGCTAATGTGGTCACTGCACACGAGGAGTTGTGCAATCTCCCAGGTCCAGCTGCCAGCATGCATGCCAAGTATCAAGGCATCCCATAAACGGGTATCACGGTGACACTCCTGGTCGTGGGCCAACAGGGGGCGCACACACATGTCAAGATCCAGTTCAGCTACCATCCTGTTGGATAGGTAGACATCCATGGGCCACTCGAATATTCACGATCGACAATGCTACACAGGCTGAACGCAGGTGACGTTGGCAAGGTGGAAGCTTAGCCGGTAACTGATCTGCAGCACTGCCAATGGCAGTGCCCCCAGTAAACCCAGCATACGTGCATGGTACAGTTCCACCTGACAGGGGTTGTGCAAGTGTCCGGGATGTTCTGCCATTGCGTCAGTGGCTCTGGTTGAGGCGGCACTGTTCTGACCTGCACCAGTTCTGTGGATGAAATGCCACAGCTCGGATCAGTGGGTTGTTTTAGTGTGCAACGGTTGTACGCCTGGGATGGTGTGGGAGTAAGTGTGAAGGCCATTCCATGCAAGATAACTTCGAGCAAGGACTTCTGTGTGTGGGGTGTGTATATGTTGGTCTTTCGTCGGGCTGTGCGTAGTGTGGGAGTCGTCATCAGCTGCTCTAGTATCTGTCAGGGGGTGCTGGGCACATGCAATTCCGAGGTCGGAGGTGCAGATGTGCTTCCACCAGATAGTCCAGACAAAGGAGCTTTCATCCCTAATGTTAGTTTCTCATCTGCTTGCAGTCAGGAAATGTGAAGTGGCTTGTTGGGGGTGGGGTGGGATGTGTGCGACTTTGGGATTCAAGTTTGACATGTCTTGCATGTGGCAAATGAGCGGCATCACTGTGTGTTACGTTGCCTCACAGCTGCTCCTCCCCCCCCCTGAACCAATTTACCTGTGTGCGCTGCGCGGTTGCATCACTTGCACTCCTACGGCACACCATTGTCATGCCTGTCTGCGCATGTCCACAAGCCTGACAACAACACTGTAATGTTGGCCGTTGAAGGTGGGTGGCCACATGAGTGTAGGCCTGTGGGAAGGATAGGGTGGACACAGATGTAGGGTTCATGCCTGGCTGAACTTGCGCTGCGATTGAGGCTAGGCATTTGGCTCATGCTGCGGCAATACAGATGCACACAACTCTTGGCATGTGTGAGCCAAGACCCCGAGCAGTTTTGTGCTCCTTCATTTCCCCGTTCGTGCGAGCCCGCCCTCTGGGGGCATGCTACATTGCAACATTGTTGATTGCGGACTTGGTGGCGCCGACACTACAACAGTGACACACTCATTAGTTACTTCCTTGACCAGGCCAGGACTGAACCACGCCCAGAGCCCCGGGCAAATCCTTCACACCCCTAAGCTGGCTTGGCGTACGCCGGCCCAGCCCACTCCGCTTACGCTTACAGGGGGGGGGACACAGCTACATGACCGGGGTCTTCCCCACTGCCTGAGGTGGCATGGTTGCGTCCACTGTCCACAACACTACACACACCATCAGTATATGTCCACATGGACATGTCTGCGCTCTGTATACTGAAGTCAGTCCAGCACATCACCGCCACACTTGGCATTGTGTACATTCTTATTGATGGGTGACTTGCCTCCTTCGCACATACTTGGTTCCCACCTCTCCCCACATTCTGCAATTGTGTGGCTGAGGGGCCATGCCGTTTTCGGGAGGTCAGCTGTCTTGTTCTGTGCTGCCTCAGTGGTAGTCCGGGAGGGGGGGCTGGGGGTGGTGGCGGTGGGTGTTGTGGCCCTCTTGGGTCTCCGGGCTGCATGGTCAGTGGCTCCATGACATGTGTTGGTCTTCAGATGTGGCTCTGTGCTGGGATCCCTTTCATGCTGCAGGTTGTCGTCCTGCTTTGCACCAGTAAAAGGCAGGTGTTAAGTCCCTGCTGCTAACGCGCCTTATCGCCTGTTTTTGGGTCGCAGCGCAGATCTGGCTGGTCGTTGAGAATATCGCAGAGTGGTGTTTTCGTGTGTTTTTGCACGGGAACGCCTACTCTGCATATCATTAGTGTTAGTTGTCGCTCTCATCCGTGGCGATGTTTTTTGCGCCCGCTATCGCTGGGTAACTGGTGATGTCGGCAGTTTGCACCAGCTTGAGAATGGGGCGATGGATCTGTCGCCACTTTTGCGGCGCTAAAGTGCCGATGATTCTGCGATTAGTCCTTGAGAATATGCCCCCATGTGTCTTAAGATTTCTTACCAAACTTGCCTACTCATTTTCAAAAGGATACTAGGAAATCATGTTAATCAAAACCTCCATTGAGACTATTACTTGTAATCTCAAAGGTCCACCACCAGAGAACACCCGTGAAGACACATAAAGTACTTTTTTTCTTTTTTTTTTTTTTTTTTTTTAATTATTTTTTTATTTTATTAGCCACAAAATCAAGTCACAAACCATAATTTGAAATAAAGCACAGAGAAAAGCATAAAATAAAATATACAAACAACAAGAGAAATAAATAAATAAATAAATAAAAAGAAAAGGTCGAGACTTATACAAATAGATACAAACACAAAATTGACTTTGAAATTAGCAAAACAATGAAAAAACAGTAGAGTTACAAAATCAACTAATCCCACCGCAAGCTAGACCAAACCCTCTCGAATTTAACCAATGAGGGTCGGCCCCTGGACTTTGCTAACGCGAGTTCCATTTCATAAACCCCCTCAATAACAACCAAAATTCTGATATTTTGGGGCTCCTTGTTTCAATCCAAACCCTGGCGATACACAGTCGGGCACAAACAATAAAAATTGAAACTAGATATTTAGATACATTGCCCGAATCTGCAACTGCCCCCAATAAAATTTCCTTTTCTGTTAATTGAGTATCCTTCCCAAAGAGATTGCTCAACTCTAGAGTGATCTTGCACCAAAAAACACTTAAATTTGGGCACGTAACAAACATATGTCGCAGATCAGCAGCGAATTCATCACATTTGGGACAATGTGTCTTAGATGAACCATGGGACCCAACCCATTTAGAAATGACCCTGGGAGTATAATACTGCATAAACATAACGCGGTAGTGTTGTAGTTTCAACTTAATTGAGGTAACCGCAATATTAATTATAGCCAATGATTCCAAAGCCTCCTCCAAAGTAATATCAACAACAAAAGTTTGATTAAGTTTGGCTACAATCTGTAAGCCATCATCAGCCGCAGCAGCTAAAAATCTTTGGTACACTTTCCCTATGCACCCCCGCCCTGAAATCGTATAGATAGCCCGTAGAACTTCTGTTGTGCGGGGCAGGATTAGCAACCCTTTCCCTTGCTGAAAAAAATTCCGAATTTGCAAGTATTTAAAAAATGAATTATGAGTTAACCCGTATTCATTTTGAAGGGATAAAAAGGACCTAAAGCCATGCTCATCGTATAACTGCCCAAGATGTATTATACCACGTTGTTGCCACATTTTCCCCACGGAGTCCGAAAATATGCTAGGAAAACACGGATTGCCCCATAAGGCGACAAATTCGTGCAGATCAGGTAGATTATAAGTTTTCCTAATATCTTGCCAAATGAGAGTAATGTGTCTAATAATCTTGAATCGCACTCTTTTAAAGTAATTAGGGTCAGTCATTTCCTGTAACTTAAACCCAGTAACGGGACCACAGGCTAATTGATACGCAAACCAGGGTTTCTCTACCTCAGATCCCTTAAGTAAACACTGGATCCGGTTCACAAAAGCAGCCCAAAAGTAAGCTTTAAAATCTGGAAGTTTAAAACCACCATGTTCGTAAGTTAGTTTAATGTACCTTAGGGCTCTCCTTGCCCTCCGATACCCCCAAATATAACTACCGATGACACTATCCAGCCGCTTGAAAAAAGATAAAGGAACTCTAAGAGGTATGGTGCGAAACAGATATAAAAACTTTGGTAGTATATTCATTTTAACTACATTACATCTACCAATAATAGTGAGAGGTAATTTATTCCACCGACGTAAATCAGCAGCGACCTTTTTAAGCATTGGCTCATAATTCAGTGCTATAAGATCGCCCGTGCAGCAGCTGAGGCGAACTCCTAAATACATAGCTGTTCTGGTAATACCCAAAGAGGGCGGAGCGGATACGGGTGTAAAATTTAGAATTGACTGGGTCTTATTTATATTAAGCTTATAACCGGAAAAAGAACCAAAAGAAGATGCCTCTTGAGTTATAGCTGACATCGCCATCAAAGGTCTCGTAGAGAAGATTGCAATATCGTCAGCATACGCTGTTAATTTCAGTGACATACCGTTAAAAAAAACTGACGGGATAGAAACGTTATGAAGCAGGTGTCTAATAAAAGGCTCAATATAAAGAGCAAATAATAAGGGGGATAATGGGCACCCCTGCCTAGTACCTCTCTGGATCCTAAAATAGATGGATACCGAGCCATTAATCTTAATGGCTGCAGTTGGATTGGAATATAGCCTCTGCACCGCCGAAATAAACCTCCGGCCGAGACCCAAGGACCCCATGGTTTCCCATAGAGACCCCCAGGCTACTCGGTCGAAGGCCTTCTCGGCGTCCAACATCAACATCCCAATCCGTTGATCCAGATGGTCAGCAACATCAAATGCAGCAATTGCAGTATTGATATGTGCTGCGGTATCCCTACCTGGGACGAAACCATGCTGTTGTTCAGATACTAAAAAATAAATCAAGGGGGCAAGTCGTAAAGCCAAAAGTTTAGAAATTTTTTTGCGTCCGCATTAATCAAAGAAATCGGACGATACGAACTAATGTCCTCGGCTGATTTCCCCTTTTTAGGAAAAACGATAATATTTGTTATATTCCAAGAGGGAGGTGCGTCCCCACCTTGTAGTATTGAATTAACTACTTCAAGTAAGACAGGCGACAAAGTATTCCTGAAAACTTTATAGAACTCTAGCGGAATAGTGTCCTCTCCAACCGCCTTACCAGAAGGCAGTGCGCTAATTGCAGTATTAATCTCTAGCAGATCAGCCTCTCTATCCAACACCGCACTTTGAGATGAATCCAAAGCTGGCAGTTCACTTTCTTGAATATAATCTAAAGCTGCTTGCTGGTCAAAGCTAGCCGACCCCTTGTACAAATTTACATAAAATATCCTAAATTGCTCCAAAATATCCTGAGTTTTAGAATAAATACAACCGTCAGTCCCTTTGATATGTTTAATATGAGACCCAGACCTCTGGTCAGCAAGCTGATATGCCAACACCCGTCCCACCTGTTCGCTATACTCATACTGTTTTGTCTTGTATTTTAAAAAATTACTTGCAGCTTTATCCTTTAACCTTCTACAGAGCTTGGCTCTCGAATTAATAAGCTGCAGGTAAATTAAAGCTTCGCCAACATCCTTCAAAGCAATTGCTTGAGCGTGTTGTTGCTCTAAATCCAAACATTGGCGGTGCTCGTTTTCTTCTTGACTAGTATTAATCCGGTTCTGTTTAACAATATATTGAAGTGTAGCCCCTCTCACAAATGCCTTTAAACAATCCCAAACTATAACCAAAGATGCAGTGTGTAAATTGTTACTAATATAGTCCTTTAGAGTTATTTGCATATGAGTTATAAAATCAGGATTACTCAAAAGATGTCTGGGAAATGAAAATCCCCTAGTTCGTTGCTTCTCTATTGAAGAAAAGTAAACTGTAAGTAATATGGGATTGTGATCTGACGTTATCTTAGGACACACCACCATAGAAGATTTGTCCACTACATCATAATTGACAAAAAACATGTCAATTCTTGAATATTGTTTATGAGGATGTGAAAAATACGTGTACCCTGGATGTGACGGAAAAAGTTTTCTCCAAACGTCCTCCAGTCGATGAATATGTAATAAATCTAAGATAGCCGCCCTCACCTTAACCATACGGGGTCTCCCTGTAGTATTTGTAGTGTCAATTTGCTTGTTTAATATGCAGTTAAAGTCGCCCATCACAATGAGATTCCCGGCCCACTCCAGTAATTCTGAACATAAAAAAGAAATAACCTCAGGGCAGTCAACATTGGGGCCGTAAACAATACAAACAGTCACCTTATGTCCTGAAATTAGGAGCTGAGCAATCGCCCATCTTCCCCTAGAGTCGGCCAGTGTGCGTAAAACCATGGCGGTAAAATGTTTAGATTTCAACAAGGCAACCCCACGAATCGAAGCTGACTGCGACGAGCAAACGATCAAATCAAAACCGAGTTGCTTAAAAAGAGCCCTGTCCTTAAAGGCCAAATGTGTTTCCACAAGACCCACTATATGCGGTTTAAATACCTTAAGTTCTTCAGCTACCAGCCGCCTCTTGACAACTTGATTAAGCCCAGAGATGTTCCAGCTCATAATTTTAAGCCCAGACATTATGCAAGTTAACCAACAACAGGTCAGTATCTATCCACAACAAAGAACCAACAAAAAAATGAAATACTTTCTCAATAAACAAATTCTCGCTCCTTTTTTCACCCCATTCCTTCTGTGCTTTTTAACTACACCGTGGCTCTTTAATCCCACCCCCACCCCAACCACCCTACTCCCCCTAACCGACCCACCCACAGCTACAACCCCCCACCATGTGTCCTGGAAAAGGAATCACCCCCCTTAAACTGTCCTAAATTGACAGCATATGGAAGATGCCCAGCCACCCCATCCCAGAGTCCCCCTGAACCAGCCACCATGCACCTATATAAAAAAGCATTAAGTCAAAAAAATGTGAAACCCAGAAAGAGCCCAAAAAATTAATTTAGAACAAACCCCCACAGGACAGATAAGTATAGCCAAAACCAAAGGCATAAAGTATGACTAATAGTTGGCTAGATATAAGTTTGGCTCTATTGCTATTCATACATCAGATAATTGCACAAATCAAACTTTAGAGCTAGGTTGCCACTTATAAAGCGCCTTCTTAGCTTCCTGATCATTAAAAAAAGTGAGTACAGCCATCCTTAATGACCTTTAAGCGCGCAGGCTCTTGTAAAAAAACCTGTGTGCAAATAGCTTTAAGCGGATCAATCATTTGACGAAGCTGCCACCTCCTGTCCATAGTAGATTTGCAAAGATCAGATCGCACAAAGATTGACATGGAGTCTACCACAACAGGAGCGGAAGGCCTAGCCTTGAAAAAAATTGCCTGCCGAAGCAAAAAATTGCCAATGAATACAAGAAAAGGTCTAGCAAAGTTGGTTCTAGCTCTATTCCCCTGTGGCAAAAATTGTGGCAGTCTATGTGCCCTCTGAACTTGTGAATCCAGATCCCAGTCATGTAGATCAGGAAATGCCTTTTGTAATAAACCAACAATAAATGCCCGTGAATCGGAACCTTCTCTCCCTTCGGGAATCCCAAAAATCCTAAGGTTCTGGCGTCGCTGTCTGTTTTCAAGATCTTCGATTTTAAATTGTATCTGAGTCATCTGTGAATCGTGGGTTTTAACCAAATTAACAGTTTGGGTGTTAACCTCTTCGGCAGCTGCCACCCGATGTTGTAAATCGCTGACTTCTGAGGTTAAATGAGAGACCTTAGCCGTAACTTCAATTAGTGCCTGTTTAATGTCAGAACTATCAACCTTAGCCTGTTGATAGTGCGCTTGTGCTTCTTCCCTTTGAATGGCAAGTGCCTGCATAATTTTAGAGAAGGGAAATTCTACACCAACATTTGTGCAATCTAAAGAATCATATGTGCGTCCAGCAGTTTCAGACATATTTGACGCTTCAACACACGAAGTAGGGACATTAAATATTAACGGTTGTTCAGCAGTTAGAGACGATACCTGCCCTGCAGTGAAGACAATTTCCGCATTTATTGACTCAGAAATGAGTCCCTCCAAGCCACCAGGTTGAGGACTCAAAGCTTGTACGTCTCCTACAAAAATGTTTGAACTAACCGTCCCAGATGGAGCAGCAAAGGAGATAGTAGGTATAGGAGTTCCAGTATCAAGATTTGAGTTCTGCGAGGTATTAATAACATTGTCCATCAGGGTACCTCCAGACCCGCCAGAATTAGATAATCTTGATACGATAGACCTAACTTCGCCTTTTGAGGAAACCCATTTCCGCAATGGACTAGCGCCAGACCCAATCTTCACCGTATTTGATGCTCCTTTAAGCCGTCCCAATACTTCTGAAACTTGTGTCTTGGTAGCTGCAGCGCCCCCCCGCCTCGGCCGCCTTTACCAGACCGCACCGGGTTAGAGCCTTTCACCTTCACTTGTACTTTTCCTGCTCCCCCATCCTGAAGTATATTAGGTCTAAAGCTGGCATCATTTCCTTCGCTGCCATTGCCATTACAATTAACGTTGCCAATGCTACTGGTATCACAGATGCCTTCTAGTTCAGAAGGAGTGTGGGGCAAAGAGACTGAGCATTCGTCTGAAACGTTCTCAATTAGCGGCTCGTTAGAAACAGAAGCTAAGATGCCTAATAGAGGGGAGAAGCAATTTCTTCCTGCAGTGCCTCTACAGCATTAGTTCTCAATGATGCCTCACCCCTGGGGACCGTTGAGATAATCCCCCCACCAGAAAGTCTCGATGGGGTAGTAGCATCTTCAGTGCCCCCTAGCTCATCTTGCACTGCTGCATTCAGCATATCGGCCATTACAAAGCCAGGGATGGAAGTCTCTGAACCACAGGATTGGAGCAAGGCTGTAGCTCTTCCGGAGTATAACAATTTCAAGATTGGCTTCCCCACCTGTGAGCCAATAGAGGTAGCATTACAGGTACTAGCCCCAACTTCACCAGAACCCAGGGGTTCAGTTGCCTGCAGCTTGGTAAGGTCTGAGGTCCCAGGGGTCCCCTCTGCAGCAGCTTGAGTCTTGGCACGTTGCCTCCGAGCATTACGCGGGGGGCCATCGCTCTCACCTCCAACAGAGTCCACGGCGATGTTGTCCCACAGGCACAACCCCTCTCGTCTTCAAACGCCGCTGGGTGCTCTGCACAGCCTCCACCACCGTAGCTGGAGCGCCCGTCACAGGAGCGCTGCTCTCTCCTTTTCCCCGAAGCAGCCACGGAGAAATCAGTGGAAGAGTCCCAACGAGAAACCACCTTGCAGTACAGCTGCGTTTCACCGCGAGCACGAGCCTCGTACACCGGCTCATCCAAAACGCGTGGGAAGCAAGCACAGCTGAAACAGGTGAAGTCCTCATATACCAGAATCAGCAATCTTTTTGTTTTTCCTTCCCTCCGTAGAAACTTATGTTCGTTTGAAGTATTATTTTAAGTATATGGCTCTTGTGAAACCAAATGCAGCATTAATAATCATAG
The DNA here is from genome assembly GCA_963921515.1 of Calotriton arnoldi. Taxonomy (NCBI): domain Eukaryota; kingdom Metazoa; phylum Chordata; class Amphibia; order Caudata; family Salamandridae; genus Calotriton; species Calotriton arnoldi. The sequence goes on along the minus strand of CAWUFW010021756.1, from coordinate 30,883 downwards.
CGGCAGCGGGACAGAGGGATCACAGGGAGAGGCGGCTGAGACATCTAACCAACGGCGGAGTAGTCCGCCATCTTCCCTTCCACATAAAGTACTTCACAATACATATCACTATCGGTATCTGGCATTTGAAAATTCAAGGACATAGGAAGACAAATGATTTCCCCTCAACTGCATGAGTAATAGTAACAGGAATAGTCTACATAATATTAAAAATCCACCACCAGAAAACCCATGTAATAACCTCACGGTATGTAGCACTGTCCTTATCATGGCAAACAGTATCCTCAAATAACTGATTTGATAACTGCACATATTTTCGTGCTCATCTATTAACCAAGTTGCTGAAATTCAGTGCTTGAAAGCATAGAAATAAGCAGGACAACCGTTTTTCTCTTACCCACAAAAATGTTAACGACCAGTGGCGGCTCCTCGAGGGAGTGCTGCGGGGCGGTGAGGCGGGGCAAAGGAAGGGCAGGGTGGGGGGTAGTAAACTCCGGCATACTGCCGAACGAAGTTAAGTAAACAAATAAATAAATAAAATGAATTACATTGCGCGCCTGCAACGCCAAATGGCGATGCAGCGCCCGCAATGTAATTCGTTTTATTTATTTATTTGTTTACTTAACTTCGTTCGGCCGTATGCCGGAGTTTACTAACCCCCACCCTGCCCCTCCCCCGCCCCACCGCCCGTAGCACTCCCTCGAGGAGCCACCACTGTTAACGACGCCATATTTAACCCTCTTTCCCGAGGTAACATTAATTGAAAACAGGCAATCGTACATGTATATTGCATGCACCCTTTTCCTAAGGTGGTGTTAGTCCAGAAACAGGTGATCATACAAGTATGTTGCATGCTCAATATGTATACTCTCCATGCTAAGTGCAAATGCTGGTGGATCCAATACATTCTCGTAAACACACAAATCCTCTATGTCACCTACCCGGATTCACCAAAGAAACTTTAGTATGAACTGCTCAAACACACTTTCTTTACCTCTTAATTCACTGCATCAATCCATTAAACACAATCCTACAAAGGACACTACCCGATATTCCCGTATTAGCATTCATAGTCAAAGCACATCTTACAGTGGTGCACTACCCGTTACTCACATGACAATATTCATAGTCAAAGCACATAAAGAATATTACCTGTGTACATCCACTCGTTCACTCGTCCATTACTTCAAACTGCCAAAGAACTCACAAGCAGTCTATTGTCTCTTTTTATACCTGTCATCCTTTTCTCAATGCAGCACAATTCTCATATGTCCTTATTCGGTCACCATCTTAGAAAGTACAACTAAGCAAGGATTGGCTGTGTTCGCAGAACAAGTCCAAAAGCGACCAGTACAGGGGCGGCTCCTCCGTTAGAGCAGATGAGCATCGCCCCGTTTAAATGCCCCCCAAAGCCCCAGAGATGAAAAATAAAATGGTAATTTATTACCATTTTATTTTTCATTGTCCTGTTCTGAACCAGGTGTCAGGATGGGGCAGGGAGGAGTGATGGGCAGAGGGCTGGCTTTGTGCTGTTTAAAGTGTGCATGTCTTGCGACAGCCAACCAGACATGCACACTTTAAACCTCTCAACCCAGCTTTCTTAAGACAGCTGGGTTGGGAGCAAGTGCAGGCCTCCAGTGTGCTGTTAGTGCTAAGTGAGGCCGCTCCCTCCAATCAGGGCGCTGCTCACATGCTGGATGTGAGCAGCGCCAGAATTTGTAAAGGGAGTTGCAGCATCCAGTTTCTCCGTGGGTGAAAGAAGCTATCCGGAGCGGAAGACGACATGTTCAGGTAAGTGTTTTTTTTTTATATATAATTTTGCACGTGTACCCGTCCCCTCCCTGTAAATGCAAGCCGCCACTTAATCAGTAGCGGGAAAATAGAACCTAAATTGTGAAACAGCAAAGAGATCACTGCCTTCAAAGGGGATCTACCAAACAGTCTCTCAAAGTGGTGCTAAATGCTATCATTTAGGAACACAGGTGAACAAAAAAGGTCCCACAATCAGCGGGAGACGTCCATTACAACGCAGGCATTACATCGTAATGCCTTTACAACGCAATTTTTACAACGCAGGTGACATTACAACGCATGACATTGCATCGCATGTGCCATTACAACGCATGCCATCACAACACATACATTACAACGCATTGTAAGGTAAGTAATCGTTGTAATTGAGGTAAGTTGTTAATTTTGATTATTTTTCATAGTAATAGTATTATTTTACAAATATTAAAATAGTTAAAAAACAAATTTCTAATTAGTTAAAAAATATATATCATATAATGTATTTAATGTGGATAGGTTTGGGTTGGGTAGTGTATTAATACTCTGTTTTAAAAAATATATATTTGAGTATTAGATTAGGAGTTCATTTTTAAAAACAAAATCTTTAATATAATTTAATAAATTAAAATATATTAAATATGCTTTGCATTTTTTCCCTGGGACAGGATGTATGGTAAATAGGGGTTTTGGGTGGGGGAGTGTATTAATACTCAGGTATTCATTTTAATAATTGAGTATTTAATGATAATTAGTTTTAGTCATATAATTTTTTTTAATTAATTTGTTTTAATTATTAAAAATTTCTTTGGCACATATCCTCTGGGGTGTGTTGTATGGGAAGTCGGGTTTTTGGTTGCTGGAGTGTTTTAAGACCGAGGTCATATTTTTTTAAATTTTATATTAAAATAATTTTTATTTATAATGAAAATGTTTTTTAATAAAAATGTAATTTATATATTTGTAAACTGTTTAGGCTTCTATAATTTGGGGATAGATGTATGTGAAACATGGGTTTTGGGTGGGAGAATGTATTAATACTCAGGTATTAATATTAATACTTGAGAATTAATAAAAATTTAGTTTTACTGTTAGTTAATTTTTAAATTAATTTAAAAGTAATTTAATGAAAAAATCTTTTGCATCAAAAGTCTGGGAAATAGGTGTTTTGGGTGGGGGAGAGTATTAATACTCAGGTATTTTTTTTAATTCAAGAGTATTAATTGATATTTAGATTTACTGATAGTAAATTAAAAAAAATATTTAATTAATAATATTTAGAAAGGCATTTGCACCTACCCTCTGGGATGGGATGCAAGGGAAACAGGGGGTTTGGGTGGGGGAGTGTATTAATACTCAGGTATTAAATTTAATACTTGAGTATTATTTATTATTTATATTTAATTTATATGTCCTCAACTAAGGATGTTTTTTAAATTTTTCGCCAATATATTTATTATTCCGTGTTTTATATAGCGCGGACATGACCCAATTAGGGTATCAGAGCGCTTCACAATTCCATAGCCTAGAACTTTCGATGGCAGGTTTGACACAAACCTTTAAGCAACAGTAACGAGTGTGAATAATCAGTTTGGGAGATTGAGACATTTGTGCTTACAACAACATAGATACATGTCCTAACGATTACTAGAGATCGATTTGTGTTAACATAGTCCGTGATCTAGAAAGTATCATAACAGTGCCTAGTCTTCTGTTACTATGGGAGGACTTTGCTCATAAGAAAAGTCTTAGCTTCTTTTTTGAAAACTGACGTGGACGAGATCCTTCTAATGCTCGGTGGAGTGAGTTCCAGCTTCTTGGTGCAACACCAGAGAATGCTCTGTCATAAGTTCTCTTCTTTCGGAAGAGGGCAGGTTTCAGTAAGAGGTCTCCATTGCTCAGAGAGAATCTGCTGCCGCCTGATAATGTGATTTTCTGGGCTAGGTATAGTGGCGTTTTGTAGGGTATCGCTTTGTGTGTGATACATGCCATCTTTAGTTGGATTCTTGCCTCATAAGGTAGCCAGTTAAGCGCTTTCAGATGTGGGGTGATGTGGTCAAACTTTCTGGAGTCGGTTATGAGTCTTGTGGCCGCATTGAGACAGGCTTTTAGTGGGGCTGTTGAAATCTTGGGTAGTCCTGATAAAGTTGTGCATCCGTACTCAATCCTCGAGATGACCAACGCCTGGACTGCCGTTTTGAGGTCTGATGTAGCTATGAATGGTTTCAGTTTTCTAAGATAGCTCAGATGGGAGTGGGCATTTTTAGCCATCGTACTAATGTGGGATCACATTTTCAGGTTCTTATCTAGCGTAATTCCAAGAGACTTGGTTGAGTCCAGTAGATTTGGAGTACAGTTTAGCGCAGTGATCAACTTGGTCCATTCCATTATTCTCGCTGAGCTTTTCTGGGGTAAAATCAGAAGTTATTCTGTTTTGTGCGGGTCAAGCTTGAGATGATTATTAGTTAGCCAATGAACGGTCCTCTTCAATGCCAGGTTCATGATATTAATCTCTTCCAATGATGTAATCTCGAGATATAGCTGTGTGTCATCTGCATACATGTGAAAGGAGATGTTTGCCTGCTGTAAAATTTCTGTTAGTGGTTCTACATAAAGATTGAATAGAGATGGGGATAGTGTTGATCCCTGTGGTACTCGAATAAGATTAGGAGATGATGCTGACAGTATTTGGTTCACCTTGAATCTTTGTGATCTGTTCTCTAAGAAGGATCTAAACCAATCTAGGACTGTGCCCGATAATCCCATCCTTTTCTCCAGCCGGTCTAGTATTTTGACATGGTTTACCATGTCAAATGTGGACGAAAGGTCGAGCAGTACTAGGAGATAAGTTTAGTTGCGGTATAGGGCAAGTTGAGTGTCATCCACTATGTGAAGAATTGATGTTTCCGTACCATGATTTGGTCTGAACCCCGACTGGCAGTTGTTCAGAAGTTTGAATTCAGAAATGTGTTGGCTCAGTTGTTGTTGAACACATTTTTCCAGAACTTTGACTAGCATGGAAATGTTTGTTACCGGTCGAAAGTTATTAGGGTCCGAGGGGTTCTCTGTAGGTTTTTTTAAGATTGGAATGACTTGCCCCGTTTTTAGGCAGTCTGGTAATGAGCCTTGAGATAGCGAAGCATTAATAATCTTGGTCCATGAGGGGATGAGCAGGTTGTTGATTGTAAACCAGCATTTTTAGGGGAGAGGATCATTGAAATGGTTGTTCGGTTTTATGGTCAATAGGGTTTTGGCAATAACTTTGTGGTAATAAAACTTGAATTCTGACCATGGAGCATTATTTTTGGGCATTGCCTGAGCGGCTTGAGACTGAAGCTTATCTGGAGTGCTCTTGTGAATCGAGGGGTTCTCCGCGGCTTTCTTGAGCTTGATCTCCAGGGAGTTGGCTTTGGCTGTAAAGAAGGAAGAGAATTCTTCACAGCTGATTTTCGATTTTGGAGCTTTTAGAGATGATTTGGCCGTTTTGTTAGATTGATCTTTTAATAGTTCGAAGAGTTTCCTCTGTCTGTTTTTTGCATTATCCAGTTGTCTTCTAAAGAAGTCTTTTTTGGATTTTAGAATACTTCTATTGTAGGCGTTTCTGGCCTGTCTTAGTAGTTTTAGATGGGGGGAGGATGGGTGTTCTCTCCATTTCCATTCTGTTAGTCTGAGTATCCATCTTTCTTCGTTGAGGGATCCGTTAAACCAGGGTTTTTATCTTTGTTCGGTATTCTTTTGAGTTTTAAAGGGGCTATGTCATCAATAATTTTTGTCATTGTGGTGTTGTAGTGTTCCGTGAGTTCGCTGACGTCTGCCATGTTGTTGGGAGGTTGCAGTTCTTTCTCACATCGTGCTACAAGATTCTCCATATTGAGACCTTTGGTGTCACGGACCCATTGTCTGGGTTTGATTGATTGTGAGGATGTTTTCCTCTTTATGTACGGTACTTGGAAGATAATAATGTGATGATCTGACCAGTCACAAGGGATGATCGTGATTGTATCAACAGCTTTTTCTTTGGAGATGATCCAATCTAGTGTAGAGCCTTTCATGTGGGTTGGTAGATTGCATGCTTGAACCAAGGATTGATCTTCAAGGAAGACTCTGAGCAAATTGACCTGACTATCATTGTGGTCTTCCCTGTGAAAAGTGAAAAAAACATCCTTGAATTTGGGTATCCGTGTATATTTTGGTAATTGTGTTAATCATAGGTAATTCAAAGTCAATTAACACTTTTCTAGGACTTTTGTTCATGGTTTTAGCTTTTATCACTGACAAAAATTCAGTATATGTTGGGGATTGTTTATCAGGGAGTAAACTGTACACTAAGGGCACTACTGTTTGATTAATGTAGGCATGAATAGTGTATATTTGGGTGAATGGATGGGTTGTGGATTTAAACGTCCCATCCATCATCCAAATATCACTGCTCTCCAACTTAACAAGATTATGGGGTGTGCTAAAGATTAGTATTCTTTTAAGAGGGTTTTTGTTGTCATGCAAAAGAAAGGGTTCATTAGTAACGGTTACAGAAAGTTCAGGTGGAATGTTAATGTCAGAAAAGGTTTGGGGTGTTACACGTAGAGGGTTACTTGCCTGTTTTTTACACTGAATAATCCTGTGTAGGTTGGGGAATGTGGGCAAAGAACTTTCTCCATGTGTTGGAATGTTTTGAGACACCTCCCTCAAAACTGAGCCACAGGGTTCATTGGAGGTGGATGCCAGGGCTTTAATTTCATTTATATTCTCCCTTACCTCTATCTCCATTGCAGAGGCAGAGTGGTTACACTCAGTGGTCCTTTCAACAGTGTCACCTAGAGTAACCGCTCTGCCTGTGCAATGGGATGAGTAATAATGCACACGCCTCCAAGGACACCTGGGCTCAGTTAATCTCTCCTTACAATAAACTTAGCCACTGTGACTTAAGAGTCTATTACCACAGCTTGATTGGATATATTTGGCTTCTTTTCTTGCTGCCATTCTCTGTAGAAAGAAGAAAAAGAGAAAAGGATTTTTTTAGTGATTGTAAGTATGGTTGTTTTAAAAACTAATTTGCCTGCAAGTGAAAAGTTAGTACACGTTGTTTATTTTACAGCTTTAATTTTTTGCAAAATTGTACCAGGTTTTAATTGCATTGCTTTGAAAATGTTTTGTTGGAATTGTTTCCTGCTTTTGTTCCTTGGATGAAAAAAAGGGCTAATTTTGATTAGATTTTACAGAATGGTAAAGGTTAACTTTTTAAGGTTTTTCTGTTGTCTTGTTGAAAAGGCCTGGTGTATTTTCTGGTTTACTTGGGATTTTTGTTGCAGTTCTTCACTATGTTTTGTTTGGTGGTTTGGATTCTTTGGTTCTGTATAAAGTGGAGTAACGTTTATAGTATTGCTATTTGGATTTTTTTTTGTTTTGCAATTAGCCTGCAAAGAAATTGATTAGTGTTTTTGCCGTTGAAAAAGAATCATTTTGCTGTTGTTTATGAGGCTGATATTTTTATTGCAAAGATACTTTTTAAAATAAATTGATTCTGTACTTGAAACCTGCAAAAAAAAAGCTGAATGTTGTTTTTGAATATTTTTACCTTGTATGCTTTGGCTTCTCCAGTGGTGATGAGCTTTTGAATTTACTGTGATTGAGGAATGTGTTCCTTTATTCTTGCTGGTTTTTATGGTTTAATCTGCTGAGAAGTTAAAAGAGAATACAAATGTTTGAATGTATGCTTGACAAATAACTCAAATGTAAATAGGACAAATACTGTAAAAAATGTATTTTTTTTACATTATGTAGCATCAATTTTCTCCCAACAACATCCAGCACTTTCCCTGAGGCCAGCACAGGTCGGAGTAGGAATAGTAAATTTGCCCCCACCACCATCCAGCACTTTCCCTGAGGCAAGCACAGGTCGGAGTAGGAATAGTAAATTTGACCCCACCACCATCCAGCACTTTCCCTGAGGCAAGCACCTGTTGGAGTAGGAATAGTAAATTTGCCCTCACCACCATCCAGCACTTTCCCTGTGGCCAGCACAGGTCGGAGTAGGAATAGTAAATTTGCCCCCACCACCATCCAACACTTTCCCTGAGGCCAGCACCTGTCGGAGTAGGAATAGTAAATGTGCCCCCACCACATTCCAACACTTTCCCTGAGGCAAGCACCTGTTGGAGTAGGAATAGTAAATTTGCCCCCACCACCATCCAATACTTTCCCTGTGGCCAGCACAGGTCGGAGTAGGAATAGTAAATTTGCCCCACCACCATCCAACACTTTCCCTGAGGCAAGCACAGGTCGGAGTAGGAATAGTAAATTTGCCTTTTTTTTTTTCACGGTGCTGCTGCGTACGACGCCGCCTCCTATGAATCGGGTCTCCGTTCGGGATCCTAGTTCTCGCCAGGACCCGAACTGCAAAAATTACTCTTATGAGGACTGTGTTCAGCTTGCCAGAGCGGTAGAAGGGTACCAATTGGCTTTAGAGAAATAGAGTCAGCTCCCTCCGACAGATGGAGGTGATGAACTACTGAACAAGACCTATGGAAACGGCCAGTATACCCATTTTTATTACGAAAGAGATGATTTTGGCATACACATATACAGAGTGACTTTTGTAATAGATGGTCCTGACGAATGCCTAAGGACTCCATTTGGAGCCAAGGAAAGGCAGAAACATGTTGACCTACATAGGGGGATATTTGTTATGAACCCCCTGTCCTCTGCTCTTTTAATCCTTTCCGAGGACTCTACCAAATAAAATTATTTGAGCCCTAGAGAAAGTTTTAGTTTTCACAAACACTTGATTCACAGCACTCTGTCCCTCACTCACCATTTACTTCTTTTGGCATCCCTTTGCCCTAAAACACCTCAGCTCCTCCCCACACAACTACACCAGGTGGGGAGTTGTAGCCCACATTGGGGACCGACTAGCCCCGATGTGCGGAGGAGCCCAATGATGAAGCATGTCACCTTCGGGTGAGTGAGGGCTCTTGTCCTTTAAGGACCTTGCATCTCCACTCACACAACATCCCAATCCCCAGTTTGGTAGAGCATATCTTGAGTGAGTTTCAGATTAAGTTAGGGAGTGATATGTTCCCAGTTGCTCTCCCTTGGATCCTACGTGTGGTAAAAGTCTTTTCATAGTAAATTTGCCCCCACCACCATCCAGTACTTTCCCTGAGGCAAGCACAGGTCGGAGTAGGAATAGTAAATTTGCCCCCACCACCATCCAGCACTTTCTCTGAGGCAAGCACCTGTCGGAGTAGGAATACTAAATTTGCCCCCACCACCATCCAGTACTTTCCCTGAGGCAGGCACAGGTCAGAGTAGGTATAGTAAATTTGCCCGCGACACCATCCAGCACTTTGCCTGAGGCCAGCACAGGTCAGAGTAGGAATAGTAAATTTGCCCCCGTCACCATTCAGCACTTTCCACGAGGCATGCACAGGTCGGAGTAGGAATAGTAAATTTGCCCCCGCCACCATCCAACACGTTCCCTGAGGAATGCACAGGTCGGAGTAGGAATAGTAAATTTGCCCCCACCACCATCCAGCACTTTCCCTGTGGCCAGCACAGGTCGGAGTAGGAATAATACATTTGCCCCCACCACCATCCAGTACTTTCCCTGAGGCAAGCACAGGTTGGAGTAGGAATAGTAAATTTGCCCCCGCCACCATCCAGCACTTTCCCTGAGGCAAGCACAGGTCGGAGTAGGCATAGTAAATTTGCCCCCCCACCATCCAGCACTTTCCCTGAGGCCAGCACAGGTCGGAGTAGTAATAGTAAATTTGCCCCCGCCACCATTCAGCACTTTCCCTGAGGCATGCACAGGTCGGAGTAGGAATAGTAAATTTGCCCCCACCACCATCCAACACTTTCCCTGAGGCATGCACAGGTCGGAGTAGGAATAGTAAATTTGCCCCCACCACCATCCAGCACTTTCCCTGTGGCCAGCAGAGGTCGGAGTAGGAATAGTAAATTTGCCACCGCCACCATCCAGCACTTTCCCTGAGGCAAGCACAGGTCGGAGTAGGAATAGCAAATTTGCCCCACCACCATCCAGCACTTTCCCTGTGGCCAGCACAGGTTGGATTAGAAATAGTAAATTTGCCCCCACCACCATCCAGCATTTTCCCTGAGGCAAGCACAGGTCAGAGTCCAAATTGTAAATTTGCCCCCCACCACCATCCAGCACATTTCCTGAGGCAAGCACCTGTCGGAGTAGAAATAGTAAAATTGCCCCCTCCACCATCAAGTACTTTCCCTGAGGCAAGCCCAGGTCGGAGTAGGAATAGTAAATTTTCCCCCACCACCATCCAGCACTTTCTCTGAGGCAAGCACCTGTTGGAGTAGGAATAGTACATTTGCCCCCACCATTATCCAACTATGTCCCTCAGCGTGTTTCCTGAGTTAAAAACATGAAGTAGTTAAATTAGTAATATTTATAAAATAATTCTGATCTTTGTCTGCTAATGTTTTATTTCTGGGATCAATTAAGTTTTTTTGTTTTTTTTTACATTTAGATTATTGTTAACATTTTACTTACATTTGATTCTCTATAGGTTTGCTTCTTCCTGCTAGGTATTTGGAGTTGTTGTATGTCCAAAATCTGTTAATATCAGAAGTAAAATGTAATTTAAGGTTTTTTTCTACCTTATGAATTTTTTAAACTTACATACATTTTTTCATTTAATCACTTACTTTTTAATGTTAAGATATTTTGTCGAATATCTGCTTTAGATTGCTGGCTGCTTTTCAAAATGTGTAAATCCTGTAAATTAATGTAAAATTATATTGTTCGTTTTTGTCATTTATGTGTCAATATTTTGATGCTGTTTTATTGTAAACGTACACTTACTTCGGTCTGTAGATGGCAGTGTTCAATTTGTCAAACGGCAATATTCTCCTGCTACTCCTGCTGTGTGTGGTCACCTCGGTAGTCAGTTAACCACTGAGCACAAAATGGTGGTCAGCTACTTTTATACCTTTTTTGAGAGTAAACAATAATTTAAAAGAAAATATGTATTGGAAACAGTATTTTCGTGCGATTCACAACCTGACAGTATGTATATTTATTTTGTCATGTGTAAAAATGTTCGTTTATATGTTCCTTCTCGAAATGTCAGCCATTTTGTGTAGTTGCTGGCACAGGGAGTGTAATAAAAATAGTTGAAGGACTTACGTTTTATGTTCTTCGAAGAAGATTGTATGTTTAATCTATTTTTGGCTTAGAGTAGTGTGTTTATTTTTTGTAAAATGTTTAAAATGTATGCTTCTTTTCCCCCGTCTTTTTTAACCTTTTTTTAGAATTTTTATTAATACTCAGGTATTTTAATGGAAAGATACTTTAAAAAGTACACGAGTATTAAAATGAATACCTGGGTATTAATAATCTCCCCCACCCAAAACCCCTATTTCCCTTGCATCCCGTCCCAGGGGAAAGTTAGAAAGAAAAAAAACCTAATTTATTAAAAACAAAAATTCAAAATAGTATGCGTTGTAATGGCATGCGTAGTAATAGTATGCATTGTAATGGAATGCGTTGTAATGGTTGTTTTAATGTATTTCAATGTACATGTGTTGTAATGGTATGCGTTGCAAAAACATGCGATGTAATGGAATTTGAGTTATAAAAACTGCAATGTAAAAGCATGCGTTGCAATGGTGTGCGTTGTAATGTCATATATTCTGATCAGCGCCATCTTGGAATTATGATACTGATCACTTTTTCCCCATATTGGCGACACAGAACAACAGACCATTATCTAATTTGTGATAAGGCAAAACCAACAATATTTACAAAGTGGACCTTCCCTGATGTTATCTCATATATAATAACTTAAAAACACCTCCAAAGTGCGGATCAACGAAAATAGGCCTAGGCATGGAGCAGAGTTTTTCTTTTCTCGAGCTCGCCAGTGTTAAGTTGGCGAGCAAGGAAAATCTAACGCTAGACCACCTCCCAGCGAGATTTCTCAACACGGACAGTCGGGGATTGTCGTGACCGCTCGTGTTACGAAACCATTCGCTCCCTTTGAGGGAGCTGCCACTCGAGTAGAAAATCTACTGGAGCAACAGAAAGAAGCAGCGCCCTCTTGTGCTGGGCATGGTGCTGTTGGCGCTGATTTTCCAGTTCAGGACAAACACCTGGTGCCAAAAATCAGCACCAACGGCACAACCCAATGTCCTCCACCACTTGCAGAACTCCTCGTAGCGTTGCAGAGTTTTTTGGCCGCTCCGCAGAGTTCTGCATAGGGGAACTCTGCGAACTCCGCCCAGACGTAACCAGTCGCGGCTCCTGGTGGGAGTGCTGCGGGGCGGCGGGAGGGGAGGGGCAGGGTGGGGGGTAGTAAACTCCGGCATACGGCCGAACGGAGGTAAGTACAGAAATAAATAAATAAAACGAATTACATTGCGCGCGCTGCAACGCCAAATGGCGATGCGGCGCTCGCAATGTAATTCGTTTTATTTATTTATTTCTGTACTTACCTCTGTTCGACCGTATGCCGGAGTTGACTACCCCCCACTCTGCCCCTCCCCCTCCCCGCCCCACCGCTCCGCAGCACTCCCACCAGGAGCTGCGACTGGACCTAACAAAAATATCTTAAGAGAGACATAATTTTAAAGAGGAGAGGCTGTCTCAATCTCAAACAAAAACCCTCAATATCCAATAAAAGCCACGTCCTTGCTAATGATACTACATATGACAAATGGGTATAGGTTCACACAACAATGGGTAATTTCACCATTGATTCAGAAGTCGACATAGGAGCTCAAACCAGACTACGCCCAATGCTGTTTAAGTGAAGTCACTATAAAATCTCAAACCCAAATACACCTAATACTGTCGTTAAAAATGGTTTGGGATGCTATATAGTAAGAAATTACACTTTCTGATTGAGACGTTTTCAGCTGCCAGTTTGACTTATTAATATCAGGTCAGTCGACTGTTATGTACTAAGTTATTGTACAAGTCAGTAAAATCTCAACAGAGTTTGAACAAATACAATCAATGTACGACCCACTCCAATCCATTCACTTTCATCAATTGCACTGTAAACAGCTGTAGCCGTTTTCAAACAACCAGGAAGACTTCCAGTACTGGATCCAACACAGCTGAGAGATAGGCTACTGGCCTCATGATTCCTCCTTGTTTTTGTGTTAGGATTGCAAGTGAACACCCACCTTTCTCCAGACAGAAAAGGTAAAATTCAAAATTGTAATCAGGCATTCAGAAAGAGGGTGAATTATACAAACTTTCTCTCAACACCCGGAAGGCCTCTAACATTCTTCATTAAATGGTGCCAGATCTTTGATATCACTATGTGTTAGCCCTATTAAAGGCTTTTCAATCAAGGAAAAGTTTGGAATCCACTGACGGCAGTAGACAACAATTCCCAGGAACATCCTCATCTGCATCTGGGTGGTGGGAGGATTTGTTTTCAGAATTGCAGAAAAGTGTTCTTCAAATACTTTCCTTGTTCCATTTTCAATGTGATGACTTAGATAAACCACTTCCTTTTTACAATATTGCATTTTTGTAGGGGAAACCTTGTGACCATTGCCAGCTAAATGATTCAACAAGGCAATAGTGTCCAGTTTACAGTCTTCTTTCATTTTTGATGCAATAGGTCTACAAAATATTGCATCAACCTGAGTTACAGGCCACCCTCAAATTTTCTAGATCATTCATTAGAATTTGACTGACAATTGATGGACTTTCAGTATACACCTGTGGGATTCCACACCAAACAAGAACTTTATTTTAAAATTGAAATGCGAATAAGTATTGACATTCTTCATGGAAGGGAATGAAGAAGATTGTTGGCATAAGTCAACGACAGTATACCATTTATCATCTGATGGAATCTGCAATAGGATTACGCTTAATTCTGTATCATAGGATCACTATTTTATTTATTATTCTCATATCCTGCACTATTCTCCATTCACCATGTGGTTTCAGAATTCCTATCATGAAAGAGTTGCAATGGCTACCAAGCAGTTCCCAAAGAACTTTTTTAAATGACAAGCTTCATTCCTTCCTCTGTTTCTCTCGAAAGTTTGTATTGTTTAGTTCTAGGGGTAAACAGCATTGATTTTTTTTTTTAAACAGCATTAGGTTTAATGTTGATCCTAACAGGTTTTGAACTTCTTATTCATCCTATGTTTTTGCCAGAGAAATCCCAAACATCTCTTTACCAGCATGTCTTAAATCAAGAGGTGTATCATCTTTGGTCAGGACTGGGAATGACTGGACTGTCCGGTGTCCAATAACTCACACAGTTTATCCTACAAAGCGTGTCTCTGCCCAACAAGTTTGCAGGACTTGAATCACACAGAATGAACTGGTGAATTTGTTCAAATGACCCTATATTAAGAGGGACATCTGCTGTAACCTGAGAAATAATATGTTGATTACTGATTCCTAAAATTTGGACTTCTCTTCCAGAGAGGGGTAAGTTTGGAATTGCCACAGAATGAACTGTAGAGTGGGTAGGCCCCGTATATATCAAGAAAGAAACAGAGTAGCCATTGACTTCACTGTCAATATGTGGGGCATCCTGGCCTACCTCCATGACTGCTCCAACTAAGCAATCCTTCTCCAACCTGATGCACCGTCTTTGGGATTTATTTCTTTGTGAAAACTGAGGAAAATCATTACTTACAAGCATTGGATTTTGTTGATACCCTGAATTGCATTGCATTTTAGTATTTAATAGTTTGCTGCAACACTGGGGCTATTGGCCTACTCATGTGAAACTGTTTCTGTTCATGCATGTTCTGCAAAGGAGCTGATTGAGCTGGGGGCAATTATTGTATCTATCTTTAGTTCACTTTTCTCTGCATCTGGGGACAGAATCATTCTGGATTTGATCTGGATTCGTTAACATTCCTCCATCCAATGACTGATTTTACCACAGAAATGACATGCAGTGCTCTTCTTCAGCACGTCAACATGAGCCAAAATTCCAGAATTATTCACAATCCCTCTTCCATGACCCTGCATTTGCATTCCATTCCTCATGTTCACACCTTGCATTAAGGACTGTACATTCATTCCAGCATTGTCAGATGGCTTGTAACCCAAGTCAGAACCCATCAACTGACTACTGCCATTTCTTTCAAATTGCTTCGCCTGGGGAACCATAAGCTTTTCTTTGATCATTTTCTGCTTCGCATCAAACCGGTCACTGATGTATTTGGCAAATTTCAAGATTTCATCTGTACTATTTGTCTGTTAACACATCACACTCTGCTGTTTATGAGAACAAAGCTCAGGAAGCAAGCCCATAAAAAAGCAGAAATAAAGCCACTAGCACTATGTTTCTCTGGATTGTTGACTCCACTGTGCTTCTGAAAAAGCTGCATAAGTCTCCCATAATAGGCATGCACTGACTCTTTCTGCTCTTGTTAGGACTTCAAAATCTTTACCCAATTAATGTCTTTCTCTGACACCTTCTTTTTCAAATGCTTTAGCACCTCCATGTTATGTCAGCAACAACATTAGAAGGAGCATTATTAGGCGCAACCTAGCTAGTTCTTCAGTCGGCCAAGCAACAGCAACCTTACACTCAGACCACAAATTACTAGGAGCCACAATCTCAAACAAGAAATTGAAATCAGTCCAAAGCATTTTCAAAATAGGAGTCAATCTATGAGCCTTCTTGTACCATTTTTCAGGTGCCTCTCGCAATTTCAGGAAATTTGTTGTAAAAGCATAAAGATCATCTCTCGTTCAGGGCAAATGTAAATAATTCCTTTCATATACCTCTCCTAGTAGGAATTCTAAAACTGTCCCCATTTCTGAATCACTGCCAGTGTCTCCACTTCTGAATCACTGCCAATTGACCCTTTTGCCCTCTTTCTTGTCTCTGAAGCTTTCTTTTTATTGGTAACCCTGTTCTTCCAGCTTTCTCTATAGTTCTTTAAGTCACTCCATTCCCTTGTCTTTTCAACTAAATCTTTGATGTGAGCACTTAAAGTTATTAAACCCAATTCCTTTATTTCATCATTATTCAGATTCATTTTGCAAGTTCTCCTGACATTTTTCATTTTACTGATGTCTATCTCCCACTCATCAGCCGATGCTTCGAGTTTTTCATGTCATTCATTTGAGCATCTTGCTGCTTCCTTGATCAAATACCTCATTTCATCAACATAACCTGTACACGTCAATTGCTCAATGTAAAATGTATCTAAAATCAATTTTTAAAGGCCCAACATTAATAATTCTCTCATTAGGGAGTTCTTCAATAACAGCAATAGTAACAGGAGGATCGATTGAAACTAGAGAAACAGCTGCAATATCTCCACTAGAACTCTGCAATGCTGTAATTGCAATATTAGATGGGACACTAGCTATTGTACTCGCAACCTCAGGTGCTGTTGGTCCCTGTGCTTGCACACCCACACTATCTCCTGCTGCACCCGTGTTTGATATTATTGCAGGGACTAGCAGGACCCTGTCTATGTACTACAATTGTCTATGGAAGATATCTGGAATTCAAAAGATCATTTAAAAAATTATCTTTCTCGTCTAAGTCTTGATTCTGTTCCTCTCTAGCACCCTCATCAGTTTTCTTTTTATTTGTTGTCTCTCTGACTAATGCAGGGGAAACTCTTACTCCCGCCATCATATCCACTGTTCATCATCTTTCCTGTCAATCCGACTAACTTTCAACCATTGTCTAAATTAACCTTTCAGTTGATTCACCATTGTCTTTCACTCCTTCTGTGTAGCTATCCCATTTATTTAATGCCTCAAACTGTGTAGGTCTAGGTATCAGCTTTCTATCCTTGATAGTTTGTCTCAGGAAACTGAGGGGCATATTTACGTTCCCTGGCGCATCCCTGCATATCAGCAGGGATGCGCCAGGGAAAATGCGTCACGCAAGTTTACCCTTGCGCCACGCCCGATGCACCGCATTTACAATGCGGCGCATCGTGGCGCAAGGATAAGCTGATGCGTGACGCATCTGCCGGCGGAAGGTTGGCGCAGTGCTGAAGTTGTGTCCAGCACTGTTCCAACCTTCCCTATCCCTAACATGGTGCGTCAATCCTAAGGATTTGACGCACCAGCGTCGGAAAAGTGACTGCGTGAAATCTTGTAGATTTCACTATGTCACTTTTGCGAGGCGTTCCTGTGCCGGAACGCCCCCCCCCCTGTGCCGGTACGCCCACATGAAACCTGACGCAGGTTTCATGTGGCGCAGGGGTTTACTACGTGACGCATCTCCCTAGATGCGTCACTTTGTAAATATAGCGCAACGCGGCGCATGATTTGCGTCACCGCTGCGTCACATGCGTGACGCAACGGCTGCGCAAAAGTGGCGCAAGGGGCTTGTAAATATGCCCCTCTGTTTTCTAATGTTAAAGGTACCCTCTAATGGAAAAAGCAAATCTTTGTCAGAAGAGGTATATTCATGCCATTCAGTAATCCAGGCACACGTATATAGCCTAATGTCATAATTATTTCATATGCAGGCATTCCCTCAACAGAAAAGTTCTGAGTCTTAGTAAAAGGTTCACTAGGGGCTTAAGGTTTATTCAACACAGCACCTATTATAATCCAAAAATGAACACAAAATAAGCTAGAAAACAGCAACTAATCCAAGTGTGGCAATGCCAAATGTCAACCAATCACAAAACGGTTCTGTCAATATCCAGTTAATGACAGTGTGACTCTGTGGTGACATCTCACCAAACCCAGCGCAGCTACCTGACTAACCAACTAATCACAGCACAACTTCTTTGTGAGTGAGGAAAACAATTTGCACAGTCTTCCTAAATAAACTTATACTAAATAAACCAAAATAATCATTGTCTGCTGTGCCTAAATAAAAGGAACATCAGTAGGTTAGACTAAGACAAATCTCACAAACAATAGAAACAGGAGCAGTACCTTCACAGCACTGAATAAACCCTATTCACACCAAGCAGACCCCACCAGCGACAGTCTCCCTGGCTAATGCACTTACACCTGTGCACTTTGGAGCAAAGGGCAGCAACCTAGATTAGACACGCAAACTCCTAGAAAAGAAATTTCATTAATTTAGAAAACCCTTTGCATGTGGCTCCTTACAATACACACTACCTTATACAGACAAGTAAGCCAAAATATCTTGAGATCTTGGATTTTGACGAATCCGAAAACCAAACCAATAATAGACACAAACCTTTTCAACAAAAATCACAAATAAAAAAATCAAAACAACAGTGATCAAACCACCAATTAAACCCCAAATTAACATAATATATCCAAATAAGTCACATACAGCATAACAATCCATTACACATAAAAAAATACTGGACACTTCAGCAATACTCACAGACACCAGAATCATTCCACTCTATTCATACTTACAATCCAAATCATTCAGGAACAGCACTAAATGGCAGGTTCTTGGCAAAATTCACCAGGATAATTCACACCGGAAAAACCACTATCACTAAAGACTGGGCAAAGAGGGATTTTTAAAAGCAGAAAGGAGGTCTTCTTTAACTTGCAACCATCCTCTGCTACTTAAAACTGTGGGTGTGGGGCACCCTGAGATTTTAGACACCCCAAAGTTTTACCTCAACAAGAATGCCCACATTCACTGGATCGGAGATGGTGTTGAACCTCAGTTTCATGAGGCAATCAGGGTTGCATTGGGAAGGCGGGCAGTCGAGCACTGGGCGATGGGCCAGTGCCTCAAGGTCATCTGTGGGCTGGCTTTTATGGGCCCACAGAAACTTACTGTATTCCCCGATGTCCGCCAAATCACTGTAAAGTGTCGCCAGTATCATGGGCACTCCCCTACCAGGCTGTCAAGCTGAGGTTTGGGGCCAGTTGCTGTTCTGGACCTCCGGGTATTCTCACCCTAGCCGCCTGCCTCATGTGCCTGACCCGACCCAAAAGTAGTGTCATTACCCTGCTAGGCCATGACTTTCAGGCTGTGGCGGGTGTGGGGAGGTTGGGAGTATGCAGGGGCCTCACAGGGGGGCCATTCTCACCTAAGCCCCCCTGGAGTAACAGCATCAGCCGTGTGCTTTTCTTGATCACCCCCTCCCCTGCCATGCCCGAAGGTTATAACGGGATGGGGAGGGGGTTAGTAAGAGGAGTGGCCTCGTTAGGGGCCAGGTGTTGTTACCTGGGTCTCAGTGTCTCTTAGGCCTTGGTAGAGGGGTGTGGGAGTGTTTGCATAGGCCTCGCTGTGAGGTCAACTTTCCCAGAGGAAAAAAAATAGGATGTCGCGTTATGGTCTCAGAGCTGCTGACTTTGGAAGAGGGGAAGTGCTTTCATGTTCTGCCGTCAGCTCAACATCCAGCGATTCTGGGCAAATCACTTAAACTCCCTACCTAAAACAAAAAGGAATTTGAATTTGTGCAATGAAGCTAGTGCTCATGGTGATTGCTCCAATGCCTCTGGAACGAGTTCACACTACATAAAGCTACAAAAAAAAAAATACTAACCATTTGGGAATGTGGGCCACTTTTTTGGGGAGTTGATGGGCCTAATTGTTATCTCAATCTGCCCCTTGAGGTAATGTGTAACCGCGTTAAGGCACCTGCCAAACATCAAAACCAAGAAAAAAAAATCAAATTAATAAATGACCCAACTCGATAACTGAGTTCTAGATAAATGGAAAAGTTAAAGGGTTTTATTACAGAACTCAAAAATGAAGCAGCACAGAGTCAATGCCACAAAGGCTGTTAATGAAAAGGGTTCACTGATAGAATATCGATGCTGAAAACATCGATGTAAAAAATATCGAAAAAAATATAGAACACAAAAGTATCGACTCCCATACACACAGGTAAGTACAAAAATATCGAATCAAAAATATTGTAAAAAATATAAATGTACAAAATATCGATTTAAATATATATATATAAAATAAAATTCTATATATTAAATATTAATATTTATTTTAACAAAATTATTTACATTCAATATACATTTTAACAAAATATAACAAATAAACTTAATTTAAGCAAAAACACGCACATAATTCATACATATATATGTATATATTAACTTTAAAATAATTAATAAACTATTATCTTTAATTTTTTTAAGTTTAGAAATGTATACACAAATAAAATATATATATATCAATAATTTAAAATATAAAATAAACATTCTATAATAATTTAAAACATGAAACTATTAAAAATTATTTAAACTTAAATTTCCCAATACAATAAGTGCAACAGTAGGGAAAGTGTTGGATAGCAAAATAATTAAATTTAATATTCCAACTCCAGTGAGTGCAACAGTAGGGAAAGTGTTGGGTAGCGGAGGGGTAAAAATTACTATTCCCACTCCAGTGAGAGCAACAGTAGGGAAAGTGTTTGATAGCGGAGAGGAAAAAATGACTATTCCCACTCCAGTGAATGCAACAGTAGGGAAAGTGTTGGATAGCGGAGATGTAAAAATTACTATTCCAACTCCAATGAATGCAACAGTAGGGAAAGTGTTGGATAGTGGAGGGGAAAAAATTACTATTCCCACTCCAAACAATGCAATAGTAGGGAAAGTATTCGATAGCGGAAGAGTAAAAATTACTATTCCCACTCCAAACACTGCAACAGTAGGGAAACTGTTGGATACCGGAGGGGTAAAAATTACTATTTGCACTCCAAACACTGCAACAGTAGGGAAACTGTTGGATAGCGGATGAGTAAAAATTACTATTCCCACTCCAGTGAGAGCAACAGTAGGGAAAGTCTTGGATAGCGGAGGGGAAAAAATTACTATTCCCACTCCAAAGAGTGCAACAGTAGGTAAAGTCTTGGATAGCAGAGGAGTAAAAATTACTATTCCCCCGCCAATTAATGCAAAAGAAGAATAACTGTTGGATAGCAGAGGGGTAAAATGTTTGATTCTCACTCCAGTGAATACAACAGTAGGGAAAGTGTTGGATAGCGGAGGGGTAAAAATCACTATTCCCACTCCAGTTAGTGCAACAGTAGGGAAAGTGTTGGATAGCGGAGGGGTAAAAATTACTATTCCCACTACAGTTAGTGCAACAGTAGGGAAACTGTTGGGTAGCGGAGGGGAAAAAATTACTACTCCCACTCCAGTGAGTGCAACAGTAGGAAACTGTTGGATAGCGAAGAGACCAAAATTACTATTCACACTAAAATAGTTAAAACAAAAATAAAAACATTAAAAATTATTTAAAAAATCATAAAAATAAATAAACAATATTTAGAATTAAAAAATAAAATATATAAAAATAACAAATATTTTAATAATAATTACATATAACAAATCTACAAATAATATGTAATATAAAATAATAAATACATTTTTAAAATAAAAATCTTTTAAACTATAAAATATTTACAAACAAATAAATTACTCAATACATAAATGTATTTATTGTATTTCCTCCCCTGTAACAGCACACCAATAACAAAACACTTCAACATTTTTAATTATTTTTTTTTTTTAAATGAACATAATTAATAATCAATTTAGAAAACATTATTAATAAAAAATTAATAAACATTGACTACATACACTTTAACACTATGATATCCACAACACACACCTAAATTAAACTCTAAAATAATATAACACAATTAAAGTATTTATAAATTAAAAATATTACTATTAACACCTAATAATAAAGGGGCACATTACGATACCCGGCGTAAATAATTCCGCCAGGCATGGAAGCGGCAAAAATCCGCCCGCACACACCGCCTGAACACCGACCACGCCATTACGATTACACAAACCGAATACCGCCATCGGCGGAAAAAGCACACAAAATACCGCCCGCCAACGTCCGAGTCGGAGACAAACCGCCCGCCACGGACGGAAACACGCACGACAACACAAAACCGCCCGCCCTCACGGCCGACACACCGCACGTGAAATTACGATCGCACCGACATGAGCGCGGAAAACCACAAATATACCGCCCGCCAGCGCAAACAACGCCGATGAGAATCGACACGGCAGAAGCCATGGCGCCAACGTACCTGCACAGAAACCATCCGCACACAAAACCAATAGCACACAACATGGCCAACAAGTCCACACAGCAAGGCACGCACAAATACACAAGCACAGTACACATCCCGAAAACACCCCCGGACAAACAAAAAATACAAAGGCCAGAACCCCAGACACAACACACCTGAAAACAACAGACCATGAGGACACACCCACATAGGTGAGTACAAAAGCAGCACTCCCACAGACCACAACCCCTTGCTACATTGCAAACCAGAGAGGAGAGGAGAGGACACAGTGACACAGCAAGGACAGCAGCACACCACAGAAACGCACACATCACTACCACCACCACCACCACCACCACCAAACACCACCACCACCACCACCACCACCACCACCACCACCAAACACCGGCACCACAAACCCCTGCACATTACACAACACACACCGCACCAGCACCACAAACATCATGGCACCACAAAGAATGCCCAAGTTCACGCCCATGGAGCTGACGGTCATGGTCGACGAGATCATCAAGGTGTACCCACAAATCTATGGGAACATGGTCCAGCACACACCACTAGCCACCAGAAACAGAATGTGGAACCGGATCGTAGACCAGGTCAATGCAGTCGGGACCCTGCCCAGGAACAGAGTCGAGATCAACAAACGTTGGAATGACGTAAAGAGCCTGGTCAAGAAGAAGGAGGGCAAAAACAGAGAGCTGGCTGCCGTCACTGGCGGAGGGAATCCCGCGCTCTTTAAGACCTTCAAAGCGTGGGAGGAGAAGGTGCGAGTCGTAATCCATCCGGAGATCCTCGCCGGATTAGCAGGGGGAGTGGAGGCTGGTAAGTACAAACTAATGTATACCAGCACACCGCTATGTACTCACATGCACTACCACCATGCCACAGCTCCCAGGGACAAACACCCCCATGTCCAGCACACAATACACAACACATCACACACACATGCAACAGACACTACCACACACAGCCCAAACAGAACAACTGTAAGATGCGTGGGGACATGTGTACACTAAGCCAGCCACGTAACCACCAACAGGTCCCCAAATATGCCAGAAGCGCCACAACGAGCACCCACCACACCCATGTGTCCGCCACAGCTGCACTAACCGACAAGTAACAGGTAAGTGGCAGGAACACAAAGTGCAGTGGGTGGGACGGTGGACAGCCCAAGTACAACACACACCAGGCCCCAGTCCCACAGCACAGCAAGGAGGAGCATCCCCCACACCCCACAGCCACGTGTCAGCCACCGCAGTGCACAACGACAGCCGAAAGGCAGACATCACGGTCCACAGCAATCGGTGTCAGTGGGTATCCAGCCACCCCCACGACCCACAACACCCTCCCACCCCCACAGACCTGCAACATGGAGCACCCCCGCTTAGAGCCATGTGGCATCCAGTACAGTGCACGCACGAACAACTTGCAGGTGGGAAACTGGACAGGGCTGGATTACTGGAGGCATGAGGACCATAACACGACCAACACATGGGACATGTCACGTAGCAGACGAACACGCAGCACCGCCCACCGTCACGAACAAGTGAACAATGTGCACACGGACATGAACAACAGACTCACACCCCACATGACCCATCACAGACATAGCAACACCCAAGGAGCCACGCCTGCATGCACAAGCCACACTGAATATAGTACCACACGGCAGCCACTGTGCAACTCATCACACACAACCGAAACACCATTGAAGTCCTGTCCATGTAGCCCCAACTGCCTGTCAACCACACACCCCACAACTACGCCTATGTAAGACAAACAACACTAGACGCAACAGAGCGGAACAACATAAATGCACACGAACACCACTGAACCCATCAAACACACAGACACACCATGCACAAACAACATACCATCCATCCCATCCGTCAGCCCCAGTCTCATGAAAGGCATGTCATCCGCACAGCTGCCACACATACAGCAGTCACGCTAAGATACATGCCCATGACCAACCATGTGCCAGAAGTCAATGAAGTGCACGACACACTGTGAGCAACAACACACAACATGGGCCACACCCCCCGAGCACTGCAGTGATGCACATGGCACAGGGCAGCACGCACACCAAGGAGATGGGACAACTGCAATACGTTGGCTGGCACACAACCATCACTCACTCATAACGATGCGTCCAATGCCATGTCCAGTAATCACAACAGACAGCAAATATGCAGGCCATGTCAAGCATGCACACACCTCAAACCATGCACTGTCATGCTGCCACAACACATGTCACGTTCGGCACCCATGGCTCACAGCATGTACCCCAAAAGCATATTCCCTCCCAAATGCGAATCTGGGGCATGGCCCCCATGTTGCCATATGCGTTCCTAAGCTGCTCCATTTGAACCCCAAAAGCATATTCCATCCCAAATGCGAATCTGGGGCATGGCCCCCATGTTGCCATATGCTCCTAAGCGTTCCATTTGAACCCCAAAAGCATATTCCATCCCAAATGCGAATCTGGGGCATGGCCCCCATGTTGCCATATGCGTTCCTAAGCGTTCCATTTGAACCCCAAAAGCATATTCCATCCCAAATGCGAATCTGGGGCATGGCCCCCATGTTGCCATATGCGTTCCTAAGCGTTCCATTTGAACCCCAAAAGCAAAGTACAAACCAGACCCAGGATGGGCCAGGAGCCCGCATACACCAGAGTCACAATAAGTAGGGGCACAGCAACACACCCATCGGCATGGCCAATCCGTCCCATGCCACATGTGCACAGCACACAGTCCCATTGCCAAGCACACACAACTACAGATGCTACAGCCACACACACGCCTCCGGGAAACCCATGTACGAGATTGCACGAACTGTCAATGTCAGACGACAAATACATACTTCGCCAGGTGCAACACAATAACAAATCTCATTCTCTCCACAGGTGACGAACTGCTGGATGCTGGGGATGGAGCCAGCAGCCAGCACAGCCAGCCTACAAGCCCCCAACGAGGACACACGGATCTGGAGGATCTGTCCTCCTCTTCGGACACGGACAACCAAGCAGGCCCATCTGGTGTGGCAGGGCCCAGCCGCTCCCCAGGACCCCTCCTACCCACCAACCCATCATCCAGGGCTGCTGAACATTCACAGCCCCCTGCTGCCACTGTCGTTGCGGCCACACCCACGGTCATTGTGGCCACTACCACTGCCGCAACCGCCACCATCGCCGCACCGACCACCACCGCCGCCACCACCGCCACGTCTTCGCTGGCACCAGCCCCAGCGCAGGTGGTGGCCCGGACGACTGGATCCACCCTGGGAGCCACAGCGAGGACCGTGGTGAGCAATGTGGCTAGTGGGCAGGCCGGTGGCAGCAGGACTGGTAGGAGGAGCAGGGTCAGGGAAACGCCAGCCTCCCCTGGGAGCCATGCCCTGCCTCACATGGCCAGAGTCCTTGGGGCCTATGAAGAGGCCCAAGGACAATGGGTCCGGTCTGCCTCAGACACGCGTGAGGTGCTGGGGGTGCTGAGGTCCATGGACGCCCGTATGGGCCAAATCGTGGACCTCATGGGACAGCTGGTGGTGGCGGTGAGGTCACAGCCAGGGACAGCAGCTCCCCTCCGCCACCACCTGCCGGGGCGCAGGGTGGAGCAGCAGTGTCCAGTTCCCCTGCGTCCACAGCCAGTGATCACACCTCAACCACCAGCATGTCGCAAGCAGGCACCCCCTCGCAAACGTGGAAGGGGCCGTCCGAAGAGGAAACAGATCTCCCGGGAGGACTTCGCACGCTCCAGTCGCAAGTGAGGCAGCCAGCCAGCCTTCCGCCAGCCTTCCTTGACCAGCCACTGCATTGACTTGGACTACGATCCCACTCCACACAGCCATCTGGATGGCATGTGTGTGTTGGACTATGGACATAGAACCAGTGGGTACACCCTGATCATCACGCAGCCATGACCGACAGCTCATTGTCACTGCACGCACCACTTTTGTCATCACCTTACACACAATCACATGTCACAGTTTGTAATAAATGCACCTTTTTCACTAACTGCTGTTTGTGCCCTGTGTCTTATTTGTACGGAATACAACGGCCACCTTGGGCGGAAAGGCACCTGATGCGTGGCATGGCATTTGAACCGGAGGGCCTGTAGGGACCTAGGGGTGGGAGACAGAACAGGAGCACATTCAATGAGTGTGTCACACACCCATCACACAGTACATGTCAACAACTACAAGCAATGTACACACATCGCACAGAGCAATAGGGCACAATGCCACAGCCACCAACAGTGGCATACTACCCTGGCCATGGAGCGTTGACACACAGCACGCAGTGAACAAACGGCCACCCTGACACAGCACACACACACCTGCACAGATACAGCCACATCAGCCGTCGTACATGGACACTCACCGTCAAGTGAAGTAGCGGGCGATGAGCTGCTGCCGCACATTACCAGCTTCCTCCTCTCCGCTGTCCTCCTCACTCGAGCTGTCCTGGTCTGCGGGCTGGGGCCCTGGTTGATCTCCGTCATCCACGATGAGGGGGATCTGCTTCCGAATGGCCAGATTGTGCAGCATGCAGCACGCCACCACTATCCGGCACACCTTCTGTGGGGAGTACGCCAGCGCACCCTCGGTGCGGTCCAGGCACCTGAACCTGGACTTGAGGAGGCCAAAGGTACGCTCGACCACACGTCTGGTCCTCCCATGTGCCTCATTGTAGCGATCGTCTGCTGGGGTGCGAGGATTCCTCAATGGACTGAGCAGCCATGCCCCATTCGGATACGCAGAGTCACCTGGGTGTGAGGGACACAGAGAACCGTTGCTAATCCAACTGGACAGGGGACAGCATCGCACAGCCAGCACGCTACACCACTCCACATACTCACCGACAATACAGGCACGATCCTGTTGCATATTGGACATCAGTCGTGGCAAGATGCTGTTGCGCATTATGTGTGCGTCATGGGCCGAGCCTGGGAACTTTGCACACACGTGGGTGATCACCATGTCCGCAAGGCACACCACTTGCACATTCAGGGAGTGCGTGTGCTTCCTGTTGCGGTACAGGTGCTCAGTGGCCTGTGGTGGAACAAGGCCGACATGTGTGCAGTCAATGGCTCCAACGACGTGTGGGATTCTGCCAAGGGCATAGAATGCACCCTTCACTGCCGCCAATTCACGAGCCCTGGGGAAGCGGATGTACCTGTTCCGGCACAGCATCATGGCTGCCAGTACATCCCTCAGCACCTTGCTGAACATGGGCTGGGACATCCCTCCTCCAATGCCCACTGTGTGCTGGAATGACCCAGTGGCGAAGAAATGCATGGCGGCCATCACCTTAGCCGTGGGGGTGACAGCAGTCGGATACACCCTGCGGGGACGGAGATGGGGTTCTAACATGGCACACAGTCGATGCAGGGTTGGCCTGTCCAGCCGAAACTTCCTAATAACCTCTGTATCGTCCATGTCCGCCAGCAATTGGTATGGGCGGTCAATGTTCGGTCTCCGCCTAGGGACAATGGCAGAGGACACATGTCAAAGCAACACGACACATAGCAATTTCGCATACACATCACTGACATGACTGAGTAAGCACAGGAGCCACAGCCCAGCTGTCAAGCTGGGACGGCACGGCCACAATACACTTACACAGGTCTCCCAACAATGGCAATGGCTAGTGATACAAACCACTGCCATGTGCATGCACATGGGGATCCAGGCCCCAATGACTTGCGGGGCGTGCTGATGGGGACTGACTGCATATCCGTCAAGCGGCAACGCCACGGCAACATGAATGTCTGCTGAGCATGGAACTGCTTCCGCGGCTGGATGAGTATGGCACACGACGACGACGATGTGGGCACAGGCTGAGCGGCCAAAACAAGTGGGACCTGTGGCACGAGGGGATATGAGACAGTAGTAGGTGTCAGCACTGCACCCTATGTACAGCACTGTACGGATCACACCTCCCGAAACATTGACAGGTGTCCACATTGACAGCCCCATGCCAAGACGGCTGTGTGCTTGCAGTCACACGTCACAGGTGAGAGGTTACATTGCACGTGCCAGGTGGCAGTCGTACATAGTGGGAGCTGGCATGTGTGTGCATGTGTCTCCTGTTCAGGATCCACCAGATGGGCGCTGACTCTGTACTGACCATTGGACACAGCATGTTCCGTGGAAGGCTTGTGTGTGTGGGATGGTGGCACTGGATGTGCCGCCGTTGGGTGGGGGCCATGCACAGGGCGGGTACGTCGATGATTGCGCATTGTTGGTCACGGTGGGTGCACCCACTAAGATGTGTTGCCCTGTGTTCAATTCCTATGTCCGCATGATGATGGACTGTAGATGTGGGCAGACTACACATTGGTCGATGTGCTGTCTATATGCATGTGCCTTCACACCAGGCACAGCTGCCCCTGCACATGTGACCCCTGCTGGACTCGCTGCTGGGTCTGTGGAGCTGATGCACCTTCTGCGCGTGGGGCGGGCAGCTCTCCTCACTTCCCTCATTGCGCATGTCATGACTTTGCCGCAGGTGACATGGATCATGGAGGGCCCACATGTACGCGTGGGTAGGCTACACATGATTGTACACTGGTCGCCACCCCCAGTCAGTGTTTCGAATGGGAAGGTTGTCGTGCTGGTGGTATGTTCGATGTGGCGGATGGGCGGGCCTAGGTGCGGGCTTACATTCCGGACATGGGGGGTAGTTGGATTGGCGACTAGTTGCAGTACACACGGGACACGTCTCTTCCTTTCCACATCTGGGTCATCCCTTGTACTAACTGACAGTGATACAGTCATCTTCGCCCCAGCCCTCATGTCCTCCCCTCGCTCCCCCAATATGCATGCTCACCTGCGAGGCTAGCGCTTGCACAGGCAGCCCCAAGCTCGCACCAGAGAGGGCAAGGAGTGTATGTGTGGGTCCAGTTGCACGAGTGGGCTGTCTCAGGGTATGATGTGTCGCGGGACGCCGTCCACCTGCGTGGTGCCCCAAATGGTGACCCGGCCTGCATGGACTATGCATCACAGTCTTCGCCTTCCGGATCCGCCACCTGCGACACCCAGTGGCTGTGGCTGCCCTTGCGGCCAGGCCGCGTCCGTCTGTGGCTGATGGCCCACACATTCACTCTTTGGCCTCTCTGGGGAGGGCTCGGGGTGGTGGCGCACGCGCTTGCACTTAGTCGCAATGGCATGTGGCGTGGTTGGTATGATGGGCAATGGATGGGATGGTGCGAGCCACCTCCCGTGACGTCAGTGCTGCTCGTGCTGTGGTGCGTCCCCTACACTTCCATGTGACTTGTGCCATGCTAGACGTTGAGGTTCTATTGCCTGCGTGATATGACCAGGAGGAGCGCGAGGAGACCTCTCACACACCATGCTCCACTGCCATCCCGTGCCCTGTATCGCCTGTGCGGATTGACTATGTTGGGGTTACACCTGGTCGACTGGGGCTGTGTGTGCCTTGTCAGGGGCATGGCGGGCGCACAACAGGATCCAGCTTGTCCACAGAGGGTGGGCTGAGGTGCGCCTGGTACCGCTTTGTACGTGTGCCCGGCTGCTGTGCACACACGTGTTCACTCCCCCCGACAGGTGTCCTCTCACAATGCCCAGGGAAGCGGTGGTGTACTGTTCATGACCCCTCCCAACACGGCGTGCTCCAACTTGGCATGTGCGCATCTACCCGTCGCACCCACCCACCTGAGCACTGCGTCCATACGACTTCACACGACACATGTGTGTCTTCCACAGTAGTGCTACTCATTTGCGTTGACATCCAATACCAGTGGACTACATGGTCATGTCACGACTGCCGTGTACTTCACATACTCTCATCCTCTCTCATTCGTACTTGTGAAATGAGTCAGCGGAGACAGTTTTGGTTTCAAACATTATATTGAGTCTTCTGTCCTCTGTGATGCAGTATAGTGGACACTACTGGCAGCGGGATACATGTTGAGGATATACTGAGCATGATTGCAAATGGGATAGGGTGTGGGGTTACATGTGATTGGCTGTTGCATGTGGGATGTGGGCTTCAGAGTGACATCTGCTTGGCCAAGGCTGTGCTAATGTACATTTACGTATAGCTGCGGAGCTGCGGACTTTGACACAGACGGTATACATGTAGCCTACCAGACCGCTTGGCATCATGGGCACAGTCCATCTCAGTTCCATGTGACAGGTTTGCTGCGGTTGTTCCTCATGCACGCGTGCATGTGAGATGACATCAGGGCATGTGCTTGCGTGCATGCAGCGGCGTGCCACTTGTTGTTGCACTGTGGTGGTTACTGGACATGTCACAGTCACTGGGGTCGTGTTGTTGTTGTATGCACTTGTCGTCCATGCAAAGGTCCTGGTATGGGATTCCCGGGCGGGGGTGGGAGGGGTGCAGCACCCACAGACTCCAGGCGACCTATTCATGTCCACTGAGCGGTGTGTGTGTCCATGGGCGCTGGATCCATGTCGTGTCCTGGTTGTTCGTGCAGTTCCGTCCATGTGGGTGCGATACACAGAGCCCATGCCACTGCCTCCCACGATGCATGCGGTGTTCCTGGATGTGATGGGGAACAGTGTGCATGTCCCGGTCATATCCGATGTCATGGCGATGTCGTTGATGGTGTGGTTACAGTTGCCGGTCGTTTGGTATGGCTGTTGTGGTGGTGACTGGCCAGTCCGTGCGGAAGCTAAGCATGGGTGCGGGTTGGACATCATAGGTCACTCGGGAACCTGCGTTGTGGTCCGACGTATTTACAGGTTGTCAGGTATGCGATGCCGTCCAGCAGGGCTTCCATGTCATTGGTGGTGTACATGTTTGCCAGCCAATGAAGCGGATGGTGGCTGTCAAGGTGTTGTTCGTAGGTTGTCCCTTGGAGGACCATGATGGGGCATGCTGGGTGACATTCGATGTAGCTGTTATCGATGATCCGTCGTGTGGAGGCACAGTGGTCCCATTTCAGTGCGGGTGCGATGTTGGCCACATACGCCATGCCCCCATAGGCAGAGCAGGCCCTGTCGTGTGCGTCCAGAGGGAGGAGTAGTGGTAGCAGGTCCGCCTTCAGACATGCCGGGTTGGAGAGGCATATCTCGACGGGATGCTGGTAGGGACACCTCCGACAGTAGAAGACGGGCATGACGCAGCTGAACAATG